>APFE030651648.1:447347-470731 GCA_000404065.3 Pinus taeda
TTTATTTATGTAATTAATTTAGGATAAAATTTCATAACCTACCCACAGGAGTTATGAATGAATAGTTTTATCATAAAGTTCAAAACAATGAATAATTGAATCTGCTTGAACTAAAAATTTAGCCCACAGACAATTTTTATGTCATTAGATTCAATTTTGAGCATGATTTACATTGGTAAAACACGAAATTTTATTAAGCCTCAATTTTAAGTTTCTTGAAAATGACTTGATCAGTGGGAGCGATCAAACCAGAAACATAGTTTTTGAGAAGGATCATTCAGAATCTCACACTTCCACTATGGAAGACAAGTTCGTCTCCTGTTTTGAGACTAATTTACATGGTGTATGGCTTAAGAGTTTCATTTCTGGGCTTAGAATTATGGATTCTATCTCTAAGCCATTGAGAATATATTGTGATAATTGAGTTGCTGTTTTTATGGCTAAAAACAACAAAAGTGGGAGTCGAAATAAACACATCAACATTAAGTATTTAGCTATAAGGGAATGTGTTAAAGAAAAGAAAGTGGTCATTGAGCACGTCAGCACTGAATTGATGATCGTTGATCCTTTGACTAAAGGCATGCCACCATTTAAATTCAAGGATCATGTAATGAATATGGGACTTGGTTCCATTATGTAGTTTCTCACTGTATGGACAATGTTATTTTAATGAAATTCTTAATTATTGTGATGTTTTTTCTCATATTTATGTGCACCTTAAGTTGATTTGAGAAAATTAATTTAAGAAGGACCAAAAATAAACATAAGGTTTATTCATTAAGAAATTGTTGCCACATAAATTATAATAAGAATAAATACATAGTAATACATGGAAGATAATACTCATCATTAGAGGACTTATCGCCATGATTCATGTATCTATTACTTAATACAGATTGTCAATGGTTTTAAGTTGAGACATTAAGTTTGGAAGTATGGACCAAGTGGGAGAATGTTAAGCTCCATTAAGTTCTTCCAACTATAACTTACAATTATGGAACTAAACTGCAGTCTTTCCTTAATTTAAGGAAACCAACTGCAGTAATTTCCTTAAATTAAGGAAATTAACTTCAGTTAATTAATTTTCTGGTTGGAGCTTCTGAAGTGGTCCATTACTCCATCTGGAGTTCTCTACCTTGATCTCTGGAACCGCTGACACATAGCCATTAGAAGATTGATGGAAGGTTGGCTATAAATTCATCTGTTTGGTCCCCAAGCTAGCATCTCAATCCCCTTCAGTTGTTTACACCATCTAGCTGAGAGAGCATAGCTTGGAAGTGCCTTCAGATTTTCTATGATTTTTATTTTGCTTGGATTAAAGCTGGAGTGTTGTTCAAGTTGAAGTGAAGAAGCAAGTGGACTGTACAGCAGGAGCATCATCAATGGCTAGAGGTATTCCTGGACTTCTAAAGTTTAATTTTGAGATTCTTTAAAAAAAAATTAGAATCGCTGTAGATTTCTTACACCTGAACCATGGTTTCATAGAGAATGGTTGGAAATCATCAGCAGTGGGAGACTGGAAGGCATTACAAATGAAATTGGGAGTAACTTGAAAAATATTCTCACGACCTCGCAGATATTACCAAACCATTTTGATAAAAAAAAATAAAAAAAATCCTAAGCAATAGATGAATTCTGGAAGTTCATAAACAAAGGGAACAATTGCATGATACAACCCTGATTGAACCAGATCAAAGAGGTCATTTGACTCATTATGGCATTGTAAAGCTTGTTGTGAGATGTACAGGAGTCAAATGGATAGTGGGTGTTGTGAATGTCGGGTTCTCTATCAAATAATGGAATGGTACCGAGTTTGGGATTGATAATCTGTGATTTTTTCTTACTGATAATTTTGAATACACATAGAAAAAATCAGACTAAGAAAGGGAATTTAAAAATACCGGGAAAAATAAAGTATTGTGCGTAGGTTGGGAGAAAAAGGTAGCACCATAAATTACCAAGAACTCAAAGAGTTATATAATTCAATTCCTTAACAATGTGTAGTAGAATAAATGAACAGTTGGAAGAAACCATGTTTTTTTTGTTTTTTTTTTAATATGTTTAAAACTATCGTGGGAGCGTCTTCGAATCACATCATTTTTGCATGTCTACAGTTACGTGGTTGACTTCCAAGTTCGAACCTCGCAGGATCACTTGACGTAGAATGCACCGACGTGTAGGTGATCCCAACTTGTCAGTTGAGTTGACGCGCCTCATTTTGGTTTGTGGTTTTGTTGAAACCACATACCACGTACGCAAGGTCGTCCTCGACGGTTTTCAATAAGTAGAGGGACAATATGTCACTTTTAACCATTGTCGTAGATCTTCGAGATTAGTGGTATCCAAAAAACAAAGTACCGCAGGGACGACTCCTCGATGGTTTAAACTCTACAGGCTATGGGCTCCCGCCTCTCGTATGCTAGCTGTAGATATGCACGTGTTTGGTCATTACACCATAGACGTGCATGCTTTAGAGCCTTTAGTATTTGGTGGGAAAAACCCACTTATATAGTTTGAAAGCGCTATGGATCTTGAAACATATTAGCATATGACATAATAATATACAGTTCTTCAAAAAAAAACTTCTTGTTTGATTTTTTGATTAATTTTTTTTTTTCTTTTTTGGGATTCATATACCAAAATTCTCCTTAGCCTTTTTTTTTTCTTTCTTTTTTTAATTTAAAAAACTAATGAAATTTAAATATATTTTCAATGATAATTTCTTGCTCCCTTGAGATTTTAGTTAAAGGTTGACTTAATGGATTGTTAACTCAAGCTTATTGATTTTCTAACTTCTCTAGCTTTGTCTCACTATCATGAATATAAGACCTTGAGCTAACATTCACTCTTCTATCAAAGATGATATGATAATGATCATATTTCCAAGCTTCACCTTTTGCAAAATTCAACTTTTTCATCAGATATTCTATCTCTTTGACAACCACTCTAGTATTAATAATAAAGGGTCCCACAACCTCCTCGATTTTAAACATGTACTCCTTCATATCATCTTAGTAGATATTGGAACATACTTAGGTGGATACATCTCTGAAATATATTTCCAGTGGTATATATAAGTTTGCAAATGGCCTCCTCGATGAAAATTTATTGTTAGTCAGAGGTGACTAGTCCCAAGGTCAAAGTTGCATCCCTAAATATGGTGCTAAGGTCATAATGGTGAAAGTTTGTCATTTTTTCCAAACTTAGTAGAGCCATTGGTGGACTAGCTAATTAAGTATTAAGAAAATGTGTCTAGAAAACACAATAGAAGAACACAAGGTGATTGGTTGACAATGGAGCCCATGTCCATGTAACCCTGGTGGAAGTTTCCTGGACGTTGCGAAAACATGTGCAAGTCTGAAACTCCGTGATGACAAGACATTGGGAGGACATGGAGCAATAGAACTCAAGATTGGAGAAAGCCATGATTGGTGCACATTGGGACACGAGATTCCACTGGGACTCACCCTGGGAGAACTTCCCCGAAAGAATACAATGGCGTGCAAAGGTGAAGCTCCAAGATGACTCGATGTTGGGCTAATGTGGCAAAGACAAACTAAGAGATGAATGGTGGAATTTTACAACAAGATATCCCCACAGGACAAATCACCCCCAGAGGCCTTTCCCGGAATTAGAAAAAAGACGCATGACGATAATTGCAAAGATGATGCACAACTAGGAGGACGTGGAATAGGTGACAAAGCACCAGTGATTGGTGCATGTTGTAGCGCAGTGGTCCCCAAATCCATATCACTTGAGAGGTCCAACCCTAGAAGAACCAAAGGGAGTGAAAATTTTGATGCTCTAGGATGAAAGGCTGTTGGGAGTACGTGGCCATGGGACATCAACAGGTAGAACATACATGATTGGCGAAGGTCGAAGACCCTTGGGATGACATAGGCATCGAGAGGATGTGGCAATCGATGCAACAAATAAATTTTCCGAGACCCTTTAAATTTTAGCGAAGAAATCAACACAAAGTCAACATTTTAATCAGTCAATGCAACAATATTGTCCTTGTTGTAGCATTTTCTTGTCCATTGTACTTGTTGTAACATTTTTTCACTTTGTAAAGATTAAAACATAACTTTATATTGATAAAATGTTATGTATTAATATGAAATTCTAAAGTTTATTATTATAAATTAACTAATCTCTTTATTTGTAAAATGCATGCCTCTTTGCACGATTTCGATGCACAGCTGGAAATCAACAACCCACACTGAAAAGAAGACCCCCACAGCTGTTTGATGTTTAACAAAGGAAGGGGGTCCACAATTCGTTGTTTTATCAAAAAAACTGAAGGGTACATGGAAACAATTGGTTAAAATTGGACCTCCTTAGTGTGAAACTAGACACAACCATACCCCCCTGCTATTCCATTTCTAGATTTGTTGTCATTTTAATGTTATTTAGTTTAAAGCTTTAAAGCATAGTTGTTTGAGAGTTATTTCTCAACATTTTCAAGGATCATCAAAGATGGAAGATACAATGCATCATTAAACCATTAAATCAACAATGATTATGGGTAAATTTTTATCCATTCTTCTCTCTCCCTTTCTTAAACATGAGTCAGAGAAAGAGTCAATCTGATAAAGTTCAGTCTAAAGCCCCTCTTCCTAATGGCTTTGTAAAAATGGATGAAATGCCATTAATTGACAAAGAAGCCAAAATGATCAAAATCTAGTGTGAATTTGACCTGTATGAAATCAAGAATTGGGATTTTCAAAGGTTCCAAGAACAAAGGGATGAATTTTCCCTCTGGGAATATTTTCTTCCCCAGTTTATTTTCCCTCATAATTGTCATTTTCATGGATTTATTGTGTGGTTTTCAGGAAGGTATCTACTTATTGAGCGAATTATAGTCTCCAAAAATCAAGTTTTGTTGTTCTACATTACGTCAGAGTCAATTTTATAATCCCTGTAAGTTTCTATACCTGGTCCAGTCCAGCCATTTTCTAGCCAAGTATTGCAGGAAACATTTCAATGGTTAACCCCTCAAGAAAAGAGTGCTCTACTTGAATCTTGTTCATTAAAGGGAGCTAACATTCCTCAACATAATCCTCCTTAACCTTCAAACATATTTCCAAAAATTTCCAGGAAGATTATATCTATGCTTTGTTGTTTATTAGCGTATGAGGGTACTGAATTCGTGGATGAAGTGATTTTAGGTTTCTATCTACTCCCTCTCGAGGAAAGAAACCACTCATGTATTTCTATTTTAGCCAGTATATTTCAGACACTATTCATGAGCAGTTTATAAATTTTGAAGTTTTGAGGTCTTTCAAACACCAATAAGTGTTCGTATATTTAGTTCTATTTCATCAATCAAGCAAGTTTTTTCAATTACTACTTCAGAAACAAGTTTTGAAAGGTAATTTGTGGTCAATGTTACATTGGGCATCCTTGGTTACAAAACACTCTGAAGAGTTCTCCTTTTTAGATTTTGTGAATCAATTTTTATTGGTTTGCTACACTATTTTGAATAGTGTTGAAATCCCAAGGATTTTACGAGAAGTGAAGCACATATTGTAGTTAAGTGGATAAAAAATGCTAGGGGACTCTATCAAAATTTTACAAAAATAAGATTGTATGGATGTGAACTTTCTCCTTACCAATTACCAGTTTTCCTTCCATTAAGGATTTTTGCACTTGAATTTATAAGTCAAAGTTTAAACATTGATTAGTTGCATTTTTTGCCTAGAAAAAAGAAGCCCTTTAAAAACTTACGACAAAAATAAGACATTTTATTGTAAATACCATGACTGTGGATAAGGAAATAGAGTTTTTGTTACAACAAATTAGATTTGCAGAAGGTAAGAGTCGGTGTTATGATACAATTGGTAAGATTTATTCCCTAAGATTTCAACAGGGTTCCACCCCATATATAGAGTCATCAAAACCAAAAATTGAAAAATATGCTAATAGAGAAGCATGGGAAGAGGGTACCCTAGTGGATATACTAGATGAACAAGAAACAAAGTAGCCTGTAAAACTCAATGTTTAGCTACTCCATAATAAAAAGAGAAAGATATCAAAAGATTTATTCAAGGCATCCCACAATCAGCTTAAAATTTAGAGAGAGGAGCATTTAGAATATATAAGACAAAAAAGGTGAGAGAAACATAAGAATCAATGTCTAAAATTGTGTCAACATAAATTTCTACACCTTTAGTAGTTGTTACATGAAGTGAGCCGATGTACAATATGCAATAGTTAGAAACATCTATAGGACAATCCTCTTCATCCACTTCTACCAGTTAAAAATATATTTTTTCAATTCATGGAAACTAAAAGGAGAAAAGAAGCTTTGAATACTGTAACTTATAGTCAATTTTGGAAACTAAATTCTTCAAGAAAGAATAGATTTCTCTCAACTTTGGATGCTGAAAAGGGGCAATTTTGGCTGGCATTCCTACAACCTAAAGTCCAAGGTACCAAGTGAGAAGAGGACTATAAAAGTTCAATATTTTATTTTGATACAAAGTAGATTCATCTATTAGATTAGATTGATCTTCATAGACAGATGGGGGAGACGATATATTTCAGTCTATTCAGTTCAAATATTAATTTACCCAATTTGAAAAATTCATTAAACAAAACACTTATTGAATTAAAGATGGAAATAATGTATTCTTTGGATAAAAATATTGAAATCAAATATTTGGAAGACATAATTATAAAATCGGTAAGTGATTCCAATGATGCTAATGTTGTCCAAGAGTTAATAAAAGACAAGAATGCATATATTCAGTCACTTTGCAAAAGGCTAAAGTTGCTAAAGACTGAACATCCACAACACAAGAGATTAGGTAAATGCAGAAAGAGAAGGAAATCATCCTCTAACTAATGATTGAATATAACAAACAATTGAGTATCATGGAATGAAAAGTAGAGAAATATTGAAGGAAAGAGAACAATTAAGAGATACAATGGTTTCTTCATCTCAATTAAATTCAGTAGAAAAATATCCATGAGAAGATTTAAGCCTTGGCAAAATATAATGATGAAAAACCTAAGAAAGACTGTTTTTTGATGGCTAAACTTCAAAAAAATTCCAAGCTACATAAACAATTAGATTGGTATATAAGTCAAGCTAGTCCTTATAAATGTTTAATTCAAGATAAAGATAATTTGTGGGTGGATATTATGTCTTATAAATCTGAAATATGGCCTTCAATTGAAATGATTGATGGAATAAGAAGAATCGTTGGAACATGCTAAATAAGCAGTAATTGAAATTAAAAAGAACTGGAAAATAAACCAGTTCAGGCTAGTAATTTTATCAGAATCCTGAACAACAAGTCAAAGTCAAACTTAAAAGAAATAGGTATTCTTGATAGAACGGATGCCATCATGGAGATGAGGAAAGTTTTGACTAAAAATAATTTCGTGAGACAAGCGAAATATTCACAAAGATTAATAAAATTCAGGTTGAGAGATTTTACAAAAAATTTGACCTTTTGCAAGAAAAAGGATTACCATAATTTAAAAATTCCCAAGGTAAAAGCATGTTTAAGGATCAATATTAGAAGTCATTTAATGAATGTGGAAATGATAAATCAAAATTTATTAGTTTAACAGGAGTTCTGAGTGTCAAACCCTACTTGAAAAGTTTTCAGATGATTTATTCATATGTTATGAGGTTAAACATCTTTTTCGAGTAAAGCCAACTTATAAAAAATATATTGAGGTGGAAGAAAAATGTCGGAAGTTAATTTATTTACCTATCCAACTGGACCAAATTCGGATAAGTTTGTTGACATCCTACCTTAAGATCTTTTCAGGAAGGTTATATTCAGGCATAGAATCAGGACAGGTCCAGATTGCGGGGAGCAGATTTTGGGTTGTTCTAAGATATCAAACTAGAGATCTCAATTATAGTTTGAGTTGTTATTTTTGGATATAACATTATTTCTTGGTAATTTGTAGTAATCGGATTTTGTAGAAACTCTATAAATATTGTAAACTTTGATATGGAAAGGGTTGAGTCTTGCATCAAATATATTTGTAATTTTGTAATATCTCATTATTTTCAAATTAAATTGAGTATTGGTAAATTTATATTCAATATTGATTTAGCTAAATAAACAATTTGTTTGTTACTTTGTATAATTTGATTGTTTCCCTTCTATATAATTCCTACTTGGATTAATGTTTCAACTATAGGAGTTTTTTCTACACTCTTTCTGTTCTTATTGGATAATTAAATATTCATAATGGGTATATGAATGGTCTAATATCTCCTTAATTATTTTGTCAGTATATTTGAAAAGTTTGTATACTGTTTAAAATGGGCTCTAAGTGGTCAAACTCTTCTTGATAAATTATCTAATGATTTATTTTTATGTTATGAAATAAAAAATATTTTCATAGTCAAACCAACCATTTAGAAGTACAACGAATTAGATGAAGCATATAGAAGTATGATTTCTTTTTCCTATTCAATAGGAGAAGATTGGGATAAGCTCATGGAGCTTATGTTCTAAATTATCAACAGTATCCTGATAAATAGGAAATATTCAAGCACATGATCATGGCATATTCAGGTTTTGAAGTGAATTCAACAAGTCAAAGATTGTTCTAGGCTTTTTGACTAAATATTTTTAGGCATATTCAAGTTTTAAGTTATCAGTCAACAGTTGTTATTTTGGATAGGATTTACTTCCTGAAGTTATGTAAGGATTGATATTATAAAGACTATAAGTATTGTAAATTTTGGTATGGAAAGGCTTGATTTTGATGTAACATTTTCTTGTCACAAAAAAATTAAAAAAAATAATTTAAAAATGTTTTATTTTTTCGCACTTTGTATTGATAACATATAACCTATGTTTTATAAAGTTCTCTCTCTCTCTCTCTCTCTTCTCTCTTCTCTCTATATATATATTATATATATAATATGTATATATATATATATTATTTATATATATATATTCTAAAGTTTCATATTACATTGTAATAAAGTGCTTTGATAAAATACATGCTTCTTTGCACAGTGTAGATGGGTGCTCACATATCAACGGACCTAGATGAAAAGGGACCCCCCCACATGTTCAATGTTTATGGTGCAAGGCGGGATCAGGGGTTGGCTATTAGTTGTTTTAATAAAACTACCAAAGTTATTGTGGAAACTCCATATGAAAAGTGAACCCCCCTTGTTAAAACCACATACAACCCTATCCCCCTGCTAAACCGCTGCAATTTGGGGTCACATCAATGATTTTTTCACCAACCATTGTTTATTATGAAAATTTTAAAAAGGGGGTGGCTTGCGACAATCAACAAATGTTTTTGATGGCTTCTTCATTGGTTCCTCTATTATGTTGAGAGAAACAAAGATCTTTTCACAGAATGGCAACAACAAAATAAAGATTTGCAGTAATCCACTAGGTAAAATTCATGTTTCCTCTTTCATTTCTTATTTTAACCATGAATTAGAGAAAAAGCTAGTCTCTTAAAACTCAATCTAAAACCTTAGTTCCCTCTGGTTCAATAAAAATAAATGAAATGTCTCTGATTAACCAAGATGCTAAAATTGTGGAAATACAATGTAAATTCAATCTTTATGGACTAAAAATTAAGCATTTCAAAGATTCTAAGATCATAGCGATGAGTTTTCCCTTTGGGAATATTTTCTTCCCAAATTATTTTTTCCTCAAAGTCATCATTTCCTTGAATTTGTTGTGTGGTGCTTTGTTACACGTCATTTTATCACCATTTGGCAAATGACCGCGAAACTAGATCTCTCGCTATTCGATGAAGTGTTCCAAGCATTCCCCTACAATGTTGGAAGAAAAACGATCCCAATGGAAACAAGACTCGTGGATTACATTGCTTAAAAACTTACTTTCTAGCACTTGCACATTTTTCCTAGTCATTACTTATGAAAGCATAGTTTTTACCATTGTATCCTTCACAACATTATGCTTTGTCTTCCACTAAAATTGTTTAAATCTCTTAATGAAGGTAAAAATAAAAGGTGATTTCTAGAAGCTTTGTTGGAAGAATCTTTCTCAACTAAAGGCCTTGAGCCCCTACATGCTTGGGTCTCATCCCTATGTTCATGGAGAAAACTCCCTCTCTTTGTGGAACTCTAATCCCTCTCTTTATGGATCTCATCCCTTGAGAAGAGGATCTCAAACCTCCTCCTCTTGGTCAATAAATTCAACAAAAACCATAAGGTAAAGGATGACTTGGGAATGTAAACTTATGTTGTAGGATTAGGGCTAGAAGCTTGTCACCTATGTAGAATTTCCTTGTAGATTCAAACTACAAATTGTAATATGCTAAATCAATAGACTTGAATCTACTCTACTCATCAGCAGAAACAATAAACAATTAATGAAATCATGAAGCATACAAGAAAAAGAATTCAATCACACATAACACAATAAGTTTCTGGGGAAAGCCAAAAATAAAAACCCATGATATATGTATATTGCATTAATAAAAAAATATGAGAAGGTTACAATGATTTTCTCAAGCCCGAGTAACCTTTGCACTATCTCAATCTATCTCACTACTTCACAAACAAGCTCTAGCCAAATCTGCTGCCTACCAAGCTCCTATTTCCTTGCGTAGTTTCCTAGGGAATTAACACATATTTAATTAGGAAATTCCTCATCCATAAATGTGAAATCCATCATAAGACTTCCTCTGATTACCTGCACAACCTGTACAATTCATATGATTATACAACTGATAGTACACTATCCCTAAACTCCAATCTCAACTAGGTCTTTCTCTGATTTGACATGCATGAGTTAATTATGAGTGAATCTTTAGTTTACTAGTTGAGCAGTGTTGGTTATGCCCCACTACTGTAGGTTACACCCCACTGTTGGATCTCCCACTAATTCTTCCATTAGTTGGAACTAGTTTAACTAAATTTAACTCAGTTAAACTAAATTAAATAATTACAACTCAAAAGAATTCAACCTGGGCCCCTAAAATTTAGTAACCACTCTCTATGACTCTAGATAGAATCCCAACTCAAATTAACTGAGCCAACTAAGTCAAATTAACTTAGTTAACTATTATAGGTTTCTATGAGAATTAGAATTAGAATTTAATTCCTAGTTTAATTTAAGGACAAAATTAAATTATGGTTTTTCTTAATTCTATTTTTAACATTTCTGATTATTATTTTCAATGCTCCCTCTCAACAAGAAAGGAATTCAACTCTATCTCGATCTGGCACCTTTGGAATGTTCTGTATGCAACTCTTATGAATGTTGTTGTTGCTACTGCAACATCTGCAACCAAAAAGCATCCAAACAAAATAAACTGAACCAACTGTACCTACAACTATCTGCTGGAAAAAGTGTGTTGTTGTTCACTCTGCTACTGAGCCTCCTTCTCTATTGTCAACACTATTATGCACTCCTTTCATATGATTGACACCGATTCTCATGCTACTGAATACTGTGGGCCTCTGTAGCACGGTAATGATCCATGAGACAAACACACCTCAATGGACCCTATCAAAATTTCTGCAACTCTTGGGACTATTGCTTCACATTGCCCCACCTCACACTAGGAGGTATGGCTGCATGTGCTCCCCCTGCCCACTTGACTTGAAATTTTTGCCTACTGGAGGTCTCTACTTGAGTGGATGTCTCTGCTCACTCTCCTCTTTGCTTCTCCAATTGTGGTTGCTCCACAACTTGTTGAGGCTACTTTTATTGCTTCATGTTGAGAGGTAATTCATGCACCCTCTCAATCACCAAGTATCTAACCTTTTCCTTGCACCTCAAGGCTTTGCATGCATGAACTAAATTTGATCTACTCATACTGCTACTGCTACTACTCTTTTTCTCCTTTCGTACTACTGCTGCAACTACTGCAATATTGAGTATGATCTCCCCAGATCTTGAAGGACTAGCTTCGATAGGGCTACTCCCTCTAAAACTAGACTCCCTCTGAGTCTCAATCTCCCTGTTGGAAATCTCTCTACTCCTCAATCTGCCAATATAAATGATCAAAACTCCTTTTTGTGTCACTAAACATTGGCTCATTGATCTGCCCACTAGCAACCTTCTTGCTCCATTAAGAAGTCTGCACATAGGGTCTTATGGATCTGCCTTGAATTAGTGCTCCATAAATCTACAAGGACAACTTAGAATTCTTCTCTTCTATTGTGATTTCAACTCTGATAACATGTAAAATTTTCTACAAATATAGCTCTGAAATCATGTAGAATTTACTTGTAGATTCAAACTGCAAATTGTAATATGCTAAAATAATAGACTTGAATCTACTCTAGTCATTAGCAGAAACAATAAATGATCGATGAAATCACAAAGCATATAAGAGAAAGTAGAAATTACTTGTAGATTCAAATTGGTAACTGTAATATGCTAAAACAATAGACTTGAATCTACTCTACTCATTAGTGGAAACAATACATG
This sequence comes from Pinus taeda, assembly GCA_000404065.3. Classification (NCBI taxonomy): domain Eukaryota; kingdom Viridiplantae; phylum Streptophyta; class Pinopsida; order Pinales; family Pinaceae; genus Pinus; species Pinus taeda. Next base: position 459,761 of record APFE030651648.1, read on the forward strand.
GTCAACGAAATCATGAAGCATACAAGAGAAAGAATTCAATCAACATGATTTCTTAGGGAAAGCCACAACTAAAAACCCCTTCTATTTGTATATTGCATTAGTCAGAAAATATGAGAAGATTAAAATTATTTTCTCGAGCTTAAGCAACCTCTACACAATATCAATCTGTCTCACTACTTCCTAGGAAAGCCTTGGATGAATATAATATGCTCTGCTCAACCTTGAGCTTAACCTACACAAGTATTTTCTATGCTCTGCTTGACTCACTACCTTTGGTTAATATTTAGCCAAATTCCTAGCCTTCAAGATCCTAATTCCTTGTGTAGTTTCCTCAAGGAATTAACCCCTATTTAATGGAGAAATTAATCAATTACGAATTTCACAAATCCTCATAGGTATTTTTCTGACTGCATGCACTATCAATTTAATTTAGACGATTTTACAACTGATGGTACACTGTCCTTGAGCTCTAATCTCAACTGGGTATTTATATGATATGTTGTGCATGAGTGAATCTTCAGTTTACTAGTTGATCATTGCACGCAACACCCCACTACTGTGGGTTGCACCTCACTACTGCAGGTTACACCCCACTACTGCAATTTACACCTCATTGTTTGATAGGCAACACCACACTCTACATCAAGATACACCACACTTGACTGTAGGTTACACCCCACTACTGGAGCTCCCACTAATTCCTCCATCAGTTGGAACTAGTTTAACCAACTTTAACTCAGTTAGACTGAATTAAATAATTACAACTCAAAATAAACTCAAGTAGTGCTCCTAATTGTAGGAGACACTCTACATGACTCTAGTTAGACCCTCAACTCGAATTAACTGAGATAACTAAGTCAAATTAACTTAGTTAACTATTACAAGTTGTCATGGGATGTGGAGTTAAATTTTTATTCCCAGTTTAATTCAAGGACAAAATTAAATTAGGATTTTCTTGATGCTATTTTTAACATTTCTTGTTTCTATTTTCAATAACCTAAGGGGAGGATTATAGAGCACTAGGAGGAGGATTACATCATCAAGGCTAAGTTTGTATTTCTCCTTCTTATTCAAGATTAATATAAGCAACTGTTTCTTTCATATTTCCACTTGCTATGATGCTATTTGCAAAGATCCTTGATCTTTTGCATAGTTTATAGCTGGATACTAGATTACGTGGTAATCTATGCTATGTTGCAATTTCCATTCACTTTGTGCTTAACTCTTTATCTATGTTGTGCTTTTATTCCTTTTTCATTTATGTTTATGCATATCTTCTTTTGAAGTAGCGAGGAAAGGATTTTTAAAGCATTGAAAGGACATCCACAAGAATTTCGTAGAAAAGGTAAGAGGCTCTTGCACATTTCATACATCATATTTCAGTTATAGATTAAGGAAAGGTAGCAGTTACTTGTCTGTTTGTTTCTAGATTTGTTTTTGAATCTAGGGATATTTCTCATGTCTGCAAGATCGATTTGTCTTCCATAACATGCTCTAATAGATATTTTCCTAGTAAAAGAGATATAATTCCCAAGAATGAAGTTCCCTTATTTTATATCACCTTAGAGTCGATTTTAGAAGACCTACAAGTTTTTTTTCCCAATTCACTCCATCCATTTTCTAGTGAAATATTGTTGGAAACTTTCAGGAACTAACCCCTCTGAAAAAAAGTGTCATAATTGAAACCTTCTTACCAAATGGAGCTAGTATTCCGCAGTATAACCATGCTTACCCTTCAAACATATTCCCAAATATTTTTAGGAAAATTACATCAATGTTGTGTTATTTGTTAGGGTATGAGAGTGATGAATTTGTTTTAAATTTTCTATCAACTCTTTCTCCAGGGAAGAAAACTTATGTGTACATCAATTTCAGTTAATATATCTCAGACACAATTCATGAATAATTTATGAACTTTGAAATTGTCATACCCTTTAAACATCAATCAATTTTGGTGTATTTATTTCTGTTTAATTAGTCAAGCAAGTTTTTTCAAATACTATTTCAAAAGAATGATATGCAAGGGAGTTTATGGCCAGTCTTTCATTGGACATCCTTGGTTAGGAAACACTCCGAGGAGTTTTCTTTTTCAAATTTTGTGGATCAATTTTTATCAGTGTGTTACAGTCTTTCACACAATATTAAAGTCCCAAGGATTTTACTAGATGTCAAGTGCATATTACATCTTAGTGAACAAAAAAAGTTAGGGCATTGGTATTTATATGAAATATTTACTGAAATAAGGTAGTATGGATGTGAACTTACTCCTTATCATTTACCAGTGTTTCTCCCAATGAGAATTTTTGTACTTGAATTTATAAGACAAAGTTTGAACATTGATCAAATGCATTTTCTACCAAGAAATAAAGAGGATATTTTTTAGCTTAGGGAAAAGGTAGGAACTTTTGTTGTAAACACCAGTGTTGCTGATAATGAAGTTGAATTTTTGTTGCAACAAATGAAATTTACAAAGGGAAAAAGCTGGTCTTATGATCCAATTGGTAAGATTTTATCCATATCAAGTTAACATGATTCTACCTCATATGTTGATTCATAAAAAACATACATTGAAATTATGCCAATAGAGATGCATGGGAAGATGGTACCTTAGTAGAATTACTGGAAGAACAAGTAATATAGTAGTTTGTAAAAACTAATGTTTTAGAAACTCCTGAGCAAAAATAGAAAGAGCTTAAGAGACTTATTGAAGATATCCCACATTCAACTTTAGATTCAAGAGGACAATAATTAAAAGTATACAAAGGACAAAAGGTAAGAGAAACAGAAGAAGCAATGTCTAATACTATGTCAACAAATGTATCTACACTATCAACAGTTGTTTTATCAAGTGAACCTATGTACAATTTACAACAAATGGAAAAAATAGTGGGAAAATTGTCTTCATCCTCTTCTTCAATTAGAGTATTTTTTCCCAATTTATGGGAATTAAAAGGAAAAATGAAGATTTGAAGTTTGTAAATTACAATCAATTTTGGAAACAAATTTCTTCAACAAAAAATAGATTACTCTATAATTTGGATGCTGAGAAGGGGAAATTGCAATTGGCATTATTAGAACCTAATGTACAAAGGGCCAAGTTTGTAGAAAATTATAAGACTTCTATATTTTATTTCAATACAAACTTGATCCATCTAATAGACCAAATTGATATTCATAGACAGTCAGGAGAGATAATTTACTCCACTTTAACTAGTTCAATAATAGTTGGTCTATTTTGCAAAATACATTGAATGAAAAAAATATGAGTTAAAGATGGAGAGAATGTCTTCTTTAGCTAAGGATACCTGGACCAAAGCTTTGGAGGACATAGTTTTCAGACTAGGGCCAGTTCCTAATGATACTAATTCTATCCAAGAAATAATAAAGAACATAAATGCAACCATGAAAAGACTTCACAAAAAGTTGAATCTTCCAACTACAAAGCATCCGCAAGCACAAGAAGTTGGAGAAATGGAGAAATAAAAATAATTGCTCTTATCAGTAATGATTGAACATAATAAGCAGATGAGTAGCCTATAATCACAAGTTGAGTAGTTATTGATGGAAAAAGATCAATCAAAAGATACAATTGCATGTTCATCCCATGTAAACTTAGTAGAAAAGATTTATCAGATGATTTAATTAAGGAATTATCATATTTAACTCTTAAAAAATAGGAAATTGATGAATTGAAGTAAGCTTTAAAAGCTCAAGATGAAAATCTTAAGAAAAGACAATTTCATAGTTACTGAACTCTAGAAAAGTGTGAGGTTGCTCAAGCGGGTTGAGTGGTATATAAGTCAAACTAATCCATCCCAATGTTTAATTATTACTAAAACTTATTTGTGGGAGGTTATTATGTATTTAGTATCTGAGATAAGGCCTTTCATTAAAATCTTTTCATAAGAAAAAGAGTTATTAGAATAGGCTAAAGAATCAATGATTAAGATTGAAAGAGAATTGGGGAGTAAACCAGTCCAAGCTAGTAAGACTATTAGAATCCTAAACACTAAATCAAAGTTGGAATTAGAAGAAATAAGTATTCTTGATAGGAATGATGACATCATGAATATTGAGAGAGTGTTAATTAAAAATAATTTGGAAATGCAAGTGAAGGATTCACAAAGATTCATGCAGACTCAAGTTGATAAATTTTGCAAAAAAATTGATCTTATTCAAGAGAAGGGTTCATCATCATTTAAATATACCTAGGGAAAGCTTATGTCATGAAATCAATATCAAATATTATTGAATGAGTGTGCAAGTGATAAATCAAAATTTTCTGGTTTGGTGATGAAACTTTTCTTGAAAAGTTACCTAATGAATTATTCATTCACTATGAGATCAAAAATATTTTTGTGATAAACCAACTTATCAAAAGTATACTGAATTGGGAAAGAAATATAGAAAGTTAGTTCATTTCACTTATCCAACTAGAGAACATTGGGATAAATTTATTGATAACATATCTTAGGATGCTAACAAATAGATTACATTTAGAAGCAAAATAGGGATAGATCCAAATTATGAGGAGCAACTGATGGGATGTTCCAAGATTTTAGCCTTAAATATTTTCATTGTAACTCAAATAATTAGTTTTGGATAAAAATCTATTTCCTTGTAATTAGCAGCAATTGAGTTATTTTGAAACTCTATATATATTGTAAAATTTTATTGGCTTCCCTCAAATACCTTGGAAAAGTTATATTCAATACTGGGTTAATTAAGTAAATAGTCTTTTTGTTTTAGTTACTCTACAATTTATAGATTGTTGCCTTCCATAAAATTCCTATTTGTGTTAATGTTTAGCTATGGAAGATTCTTCTGCACACTTTCTAATCTTATTGTATGATTACATATTTATAATGAATGTATGGACCATCTAATGTCTTCTTCAATCTTTTGTCAACTTATCAATATAATTGTCTATTGTTATTGTTGAGAATCAATGCTTTGGTTAATGTTTAAAATATTAAGGGTTGTATACTTAGACCAAGATTATTTTATCCTTGAACCAACCATATTTAAATGAAATCCTTCACATAGATGCTTTGACAACGTTCTCTAGCCAAGAATTGTCAACATAGGACAACATATTCTTAGACCAAAAATATTAATATTTTTTGTAATAAGTTAATCAAGGAGGATTGGTTTTAGTTTATAAAAATATTGTTTCATATGTAAGTTATCTCTTGCGTTACATGGTATTTTTCCTTTGTACATTTGATATTGTGTGGATCTTGGGAGAGGTATGGCTAAGAATTAGCCTCCCTTAAATCCCTTGGCAAAGTTGTATTCATAACTAAGTTAACTAAATGAACACTTTGTTTGTTTTTGTTCCTCTGCATATATAGATTATTGGCTTCTAGACAATTCCTATCTATATTATTATTTAAGTTTTTGAAGAATCCTCTACACTCTTTCTATTCTTGTTAGATGATATAAATATTTAGGATGAGTATATGTATTGTCTAATATTATCTCAAATCTTATATCAACATCTTTGAAGATTATTAGACTGTTATTATTGAATCTCAACATTTAGGTTATACTTTAGAAATGAGGAATTTGTTTACATTAAGTCAAGGATTTTATTCCTGAAACAACCATTTTTAACAAATACTTCACTTAGATGCTTTGACACAATTATTTAGCGACAAATTGTTAGCAAATGACAAAAATGGATAGGACATAGAAGTTGACTAATCGAACCAACCAATGCTTATAATAGCAGGTTGAAGTTATTCATCAACCACTCAACATGAAATCCATTGTAATCACTTTGATTTATAAATACTACTAGCAGACATAGTCAACTTGGGTAGTTGTAAGGTAAAACATAGTTTTTTCCTTGCCCACCATTACACCACCTTCCTCACGATGTGAAACCATTTTTTCTCGTTAGGTTCCCAAAACCTAATGATAGAGAGTGCTGGAAATATTTTCTTGTAATACCCCTTTTTGATTTAATCATAACATTTGCAAACAAAAAGTGCAGATCAAGGAAAATTGGAGGCAGGGTTTTTGTGAATGTTGAGGTGGTACTTAGCCCTAGTGCTAGTGCATTCCATTTTCAAATTGTAGGCGAAGCAACAAAACAGATGAGCCACTTCAGTAAATCTAGTTCATCATTCAATCAAAAAGATCATTATCAGATGACCCTTTGACTTCACTAAAGCTAATTCAATGAACAAGATCAATCAGTAGATGAGATTTTGACTTCAATAAAGTTGGTTTGACATGGAACAATACAAAGTCATCTTACAAAGATGATTAATATGGTTCCTGCATAAGGATGACATGCACAAGTCGACGTTAGAAAAAGGTGGGTGGTGAGAATATCAACAAGATTTCAAGCCTTCGACATCTTTATTATAATTAAATAGATCAAATAACTAAATATTATAGGATATTCACAATACCGTAGCCACATCAAAAGAGCGTAAATGCAACATGGTTCATAGGACCGTAAATACAACTAAAAATTGGTATCAGTAATTATGAAATGTCCCTTAAAAATTGAAACGTCAAATTGACAGGTTGAAGATTTTAACACCCATCATAAATGATTTGTAATTTTTAATTATACAGGTCAAATAGGGGCAATCACAGTATAATAATTCAATATATGATGAGTTCATATCAACTCCATATTGTGAGAATCAAATATAAGTTCTCTATATGTTTGAATAATACCACAAATAATTTTTAAAAGTAAAACATTCATATTAACTATAATTAATAAATGGTTATAAAAATTATCTACTTTAAAAGCACAACATAAATCAAAATATATAAATTTTATTTACCATTTCATTTTTGCAGAATTCCATATGTATTTTTCTTTGAGTTACATGATTTTTAGAGTAAATTTGTATATCTAAAGAATCTTATTTAATAAACTATGATTTATTAGTTTGGAATTTCATAACTATATAATTTAATATTAAAATTAATTATAATGTAATTTGGCAATGTATAATAAAAGATTATAATGTATACATATTCTTATTTACAATAACAAATTACATATAATCTTGATGGAGGCAAGATTTTGGTAAAGATCATCTGATAAATATTTTTAAATACTAAATGTAGATTACTTTTTAAAATAAATGTCAAATTAATTCAACTCATAATGAAATTACAAACATTTCACATTATCAATTAAAAAAATTAATATATTACAATTAATTATATAAATATTCCTCGTAAAAGGACACATGTTCAAATCAATATAGGGTAAAGTATGTACATGCAAGTAGAATTCAAAGTCAAATTCCTACTTGGAGTGGGTCCATTGTCTCACAAACGAAGGATTCTCATACTCAAATTTGGTGTTTGTTTGGTTGAGACCTTGAACAAAATACTGCTAAACACAAGGTAGTCATCACAAGGTTTGCAAAAACCAACAAAAGACTACTTATATTATATGAACTCCAAAAAATCAACATAGATTGAATATAGTTGATGGCTCCAATATAATGTTTAGAAAAGTGGACACATTTACTTTCACAATTGAACCAATGTCATATGGTTTAGGTTTGAGTTCATGTTCGACAACCATTATCACTGAAGATACCTAGAAAGGATACCATTCTAGAAGTGGAGGAAATGGCAACTCATGAGACTATTATTGCAAAAGATATCTTAGAAGTATAATAGATCCATCTTATATGTGGAGGAAACACTCATAAAATGATAAAAAAGAAATCATGGTCCTCAATAGTAAAAAGAATAAACAATAAACCCTATAATATAGGTTATATCCTATTAAATACACTCTTTAATACTTGCCAATGTATATCATTACTTTAAATTCTCTTGAATTTTGAGAGTCCTGGGTAAATTTTTGAGAGTCCTAGGTAAAGTGATTTGGGCCTATCCATTTAGGGTGGACATTGAGTGATTTGTCATAAAAGTAACATGCTCTAAATAAGCACCAGAATTAGTAAATTATGCTTGTTGAAATGAGCACAAGCATAATCTAGAGTACGACATGCTTCTCAGTAAGATGTGAAATATTTTTCTTATTGATGTTTACCACTATTGAGCAATAATAAAGGAATAGTACTAGTAAAAGGTGTATGAAATCATCGAAGTCATTGTCCTACTTCTCAGCAATGTGTATGGATATGTTTTAAATCCGAATATATATTTAAACTCTTCATATGACAATCATACCAACCCAGAAGTAAAATATAGCTTTGGGACAAAAGTTGGTAAGATTCATGTGCTTTCATCCTCTCTCTCTCTCTTTGTGATCCATTTTATTTTATGATTATTTATCCTGTGGTGGTGGTTGTGTGTGCAAGTAGCAACTCCCATCCTAGTATGTTCTAGTTTGGAATGCTAGGATATATGTAACCACCTTAAATTTATTCAACTCTTACTCCATTCTATATGTAGTGCTATTTTTTCATATTTTTTGGATTGGTGAGCATGGTACATTTGAAATCAATGATATTGATGTGCTTATTATCACTGAGAGGGCTTCCCTTAATCTTGCATACCAACATATGCATATGATCCCTGAGAAGCCCCCATGCTTGTTAGAGTTATCTGGTCATGATTTGATTGGTTTATCGTTAAATTTGCATGTGGTAGTCAAGGTGGTTGTTTATTCCTTCACATGCACATAGTTGTAACCAGAAAATACATTGGAATAGAAACCAATTTCCCCAGTGATTCAATGAATGATTATATGGCTTTGTCATATTCAAAGTTAAAACCTACCTTCAAGGCCCGGTTCCATGTGAAGTGGGTTTTACTATTTAATGTAATCCTTATAATTAATACTCCATATTTTAGGGACAATTTAGCTAAAAAGGTCTGTGTTGATTTCAAGACCAAGACCCAAATAAAAAGGACAAACCTGCAACCCAGGTTTCCGCATCCTGGGGATGTCTGATATGTTGGGATTGGTACGTGGTCCAACCTTCGCACTCACTGTGCTACGTGCAACAGTGGGCACCTCGTGGCCTGCGATGTTGTTTTTGCGCAGTCCTATTCACAGTGCGATCCTTGTTATTTACCCAAGTCTTTCCTAGTTATGCACTTAGCTGTAGAGCCTCTACCTACTACTATGACCCAAGACACTTAGAATTATACTCTAATCTTGAACCATTCCTTCGCTACTTTCTCTATCATCTGCTCACTTTAGAAATTAGAGCCTCACTCTATTTATACAATCCCATGGTCCACGGACCATGGGTAGGCCGACATGACTTTACATTACATTACATTACTTTAGGGTAGACAACCCTATGACTTAACCTCTACTTCGCGCTTCGTGCTTGCAATTTGCAGAGTCTTTCAAAACCTTTGACCAAAAATTGGGCTTTGAGACCCAAAACTTGTGGGGGGAATTCCATGCCCAACAGGCCCCCAACACAATCATCGTGATTCGTCCCAAGTCATTCTTCTAGTGCGGAGATCTTGGCATGGAGCCCTTCCAACTGATCCTGTATTAACCGGAGGTCTGCGGCACACTGTTCTGTTGTTTGCTGGACATGTTGCATTTGTGCTTCCGAATCATCCGCATCTAAATCATGTCCTTTCTTTGGTACCGGATTTTGGGGCATGTGTTTATAGTCCCGCACCTTTTTCCAGCTCCTTGGGTTGTGAAGACTGTGCTTTGGCCGGTTAGTCAAATAGTTGGCCCACCTGTGTAGGGCTTCAGGCGACTGCTGTTAACTTTTCCTGCGAAGGGTTCTCCATTGAGTTTGAGTAGCTAGACCTCTCCTCCGTCTGTGACCTCTTTTACTACGTATGGTCCCAACCAATTCATTCTGAATTTTCCAAGAAATTTTTCAAACTTATTATCATACAGTAGCACTAAGTCATTTACCTTGAAGGTGCACAACTTGATATGGTAGTCGTGCTAGGCCTTTTCACACTGCTTTTGTACCTGTTGATGAAATCCAACCAAAAACCATCCTTCCTTGAGTTCTTCTAATTGCACGAGCCTTTCATCCAGAGATTCGTGATCCTTCATGCATATGAGCGCTGCTACTCGCAAACTAGGTACAATGTATTCCATCGATATGAATGCTTCCGTACCATAGACCAATCAGAATGGTATCTATCCCATCAATTTCTTACACGTTGTCCTGTATGCCCATAACACAATGGGTACGTGCAGGTCCTAGTCATTCCACTGCGCGTTACATACTTTGGTCAGCACACTCTCCAGTATTTTATTGAATGCTTCTACTGTTCCATTGGCCTGTGGGTGGTACAATGTACTTTTCTGATGAGAGACCTAGAACTATTCTATGAGTACGCTAATGGTTTCATTCAAGAAATGTGTTTTGTGATCGCTCATTAAGATTTTTGGATAGCCAAATCGTGTCAACACGTTTTCGAACAAAAACTTTGCAAACGTAGCAGCCGTGTAGTCCTTGATTGACTGGGCTTCTACCCATCGTGTCAGGTATTCTATCACGGTGATGATGTATCGCTCACCCATCTTTCCCTGAGGTTTGATTGGGCCCACGAAGTTGATCGCCAATTTCTCAAATAGTTGTAGTGTCATTTGGGGATTTAGTGGCATCTCGTCCCTCCGTGATTAGGGGTGATTTTAGGGGCGACTGTTCGCCCTTTGGTGAAATTAAGGGGTTTTAAATTTTTAGTGGGCGAATATTTTGTATCATAGTACATTGTCACAAATCACCTCAAATAGCCCACCTTGTTTTAAGGGAGAGGGTAAAAAACGTAAATCTAGCCCTTGAAATTAGGAGTTACAACCTTCCATTCGCCCATTTTCAAGAATAGGTTTTATTTAAGTGAATCCATTCGCCCATTTTCAAGAATAGGTTTTATTTAAGTGAATCCTATGGGCAAAGGCCCAAATACCATATTTATAAAAGAGGTATGGTAAATTAATAAAAATATAAATAAATGAGAGGTATGGTAAATAAATAAAGCTTTTTTTATATTTACTCCATAAGTCACCTTATATACATGCAA
>APFE030651651.1:762-30278 GCA_000404065.3 Pinus taeda
TATTCCGACACATAGGAATAGTTAAGTTCAACTTGGTCTAGTATAGAGGTAGGTTAGCGTTAGGTAAAGTGTGTTTCTTTACCGTTGTACATTTTGTAACTTACAATCCGACGGTCACGATATGTAGTGATCCGACGGTTCATTCTCTCCTCGGTATTACCGACACTTGATCCGGGCTTGACACCCGATTGGTCATGAATTCTATTTAAAGCGCATGGAGGGTCATTTGTAGGTTAACCGTGCATGAGAGAAGCTTATGTAAATTTTCATTCTTTATTAATAAATTGCCTGTAGTAGCCACGTTGGTGCAGGCCGTGGACTGTTTCCCTCTCTGAGGGTTTTAACCACGTCAAAATACTGGTGTATTGATCTGTGATCTGTTTATGAGCGGTGTCCTTTTGGTGTTCTGTCTGAGGAACTTACCCTGTAAATTCCTACATCATTGAGTTCTTGGTTGTCTTCCATTGTGCATATGGTTTATGTTCTATCTATAATTACTTAACTTATTTTGTAGCATAAAGAAGTTCTGGATTTAAGTGATTGTAGCAACATAGAACAAGATAATTTCAACATGTCATTAGAGATTTGGTGAAGACAAGTTCATGAAGACACACTCCATTTGCAGCTCTCTTTATGTTGAAATATAGTTTGTTGTCTGCTCCATTTGCAGCTCTCTTTCTGCGGAATATCTCTTGTTGTCTACTCCATTTGCAGCGCTTTTTCTGCTGGAATATCTCTCGCTATTTGCTCCATTTGCAGCTCTCTTTTTGCTGAAATATAGCTTGTTGTCCGCTCTGTTTGCAGCTGTCTTTTTGCGGAAATATCTCTTGCTGTTCCTTCTACTTGTTGCTCATTTTTTGCTGAAATTTTTCTTCCCTTTTGCCGCTGAAATATCTCTTGCTGTCTCTTTTTATTTGCTGTTGAAATATTGAGCAGATCAAGATGTCTTCCTTCTACTTCAAGAATGAAGAGAAATTGTTTGATGCTTTAGAATTCTTCCTTTGGAAGGCTAGATTGGATATTACTCTTTAGGAACATGGTGTTCTAGAGTAGCAGAACCAGCTGAAAACTTCAATGTTGCTATCAAGGCTAGTTACAAAAAAGGAGAAGTCAAGTTCATCTCCTGCAGATTCTTGTGATAGCTGGTTGGTTGATAGTGTTGCTTCAAGACACTTTACTGGTTACAAAGAAGGAAGATCATTCTTGGAGATAACTCTACATATCCCATAAAGGGATCTGGTTCCATTTCTTTCTATCTGGATCAAGGTAAAACTTTGACTCTTCAAGAAGTTTTATATGTACCTAGTTTAAAGAAGAATCTTATGTTCATATTAGTTTTAGAAAATAAAGGAATGAAAGTTGCATTGATAAATGGTAAAGTTCTCACTTGGCCATCGAGATCCATTATAAGAGATTCCCTCACTCTGGGATCTAGATGTGAGGGTTTATACAAAATCAATGGAAGACATATTCATGCACTAATCCATGACATCAATCATGAAAGTGAACTTTGGCACCGAAGGTTCGCTCACTTGCACTACAAAGCATTACCTCATGTGAGAAAGATGGTTTCCGGAATGTCGGAAATCAGATCTGATCATGATGGCATTTGCCAAGGATGTGCAAACGGAAAGCAAGTGAAGGGACCATTCCCTTCAAGCAAAAGTAGAACCAATCAGGTATTGCATCTTGTACATTCTGATCTATGTGGACCAATGCCTAAAACTTCTCTTGGTGGTTACTTGTATTATATTATCTTTGTGGATGATTTTTCTTGCAAAACATGGATTTATTTTTTGAAAAATAAAAGTCAAGCTTTTAACATGTTCAAAGACTACAAAGCTCTAATAGAAAAACAAACTAGAAAGCAGATCAAAATTTTCGGATTTGAAAATGGAGGAGAGTTCACTACCAATGATTTCATTGACTTCTGCAAAGAAGCTGGAATAAAAAAAGAGACACCCATAGCAAAATGGTGTGGTTGAGAGAAAGAATAGAACTATCATGAAAGCAATGAAAGCTATGTTACATGATCAAAAATTGCCAAAGTTTCTATAAGGAGAAGCTGCGAACACAACTATCTATGTTCAAAATAGATTTCCTCACTGTGCCCTAAACAACAAGACTCCTAAAGAAGTCTTCATTGGCAAGAAAACCGAAGTTGGACACCTGAGGATCTTTGGCTGTCATGTCTACTTCCGTGACCCAAAAGAGATGGAAGCTTCAGGTAAGAAAGGTATGTTTGTTGGTTATTACGAGAATTCTAAAGCTTACAGAATATATGTACCTGGTCAAAGAAATATAGAATTTAGTAGGGATGTAATGTTTGATGAAGATGCAACTCTTGGAAAAGCAAGAGACACTCCTTGTCCTCCTGCTCTTGTTGATAGTCAAGATGATGTATTTGAAATACAAGAAGATCCTGAAGCTAAAACTGATCTTGCTGATGAACCCATGGAGCCCATGGATCCTTTGGATCCTCCTCCATGTGATCCTCCTTCTAAAAGGATACCTTTATGGCTTCGTGATACTCTTCAAAATACTAATAAACATGCTACCCCCAGAGGAACTTTCAGAGAAAGCAAGAAATCTTGCCGGTTCCAAGGATATGTTGTAGCCATGAACAACATTATTCAAGTTGAATCGTGCATTTTTGAAGAAGTTGTAAAGGCCCAAGTGTGGAAAGATGCGATGGTTGAAGAATATGAATCCATCATTCATAATGATGTATGTGAAGTGGTTTCAAGACCCCACGGTAAATCTGTTGTATCTTCTAAATGGTTGTATAAAATTAAACATGGTGTTGATGGCAATATTGAAAAATATAAAGCTAGATTTGTGGCTAGAGGTTTCTCTCAGAAAAATGGAATAAACTATGACGAAATTTTTGCGCTTGTTGCTTGTTACACCACTGTCTGATCTTTTGTAGCTCTAGTTGCTAGCCAAGGATGGTCTCTTCACCAAATGGATGTGAAGACTATTTTTATGAATGGCTTCCTTAAAGAAGAAGCATTTGTGGAGCAACCACAAGACTTTGAAGTACATGATCCAAAAACTCATGTGTAGGTTGAAGAAAGCCCTCTATGGTTTGAAGCAAGCTCCAAGAGCTTGGTATGCTCACATAGATAACTTGTTAATGAAGCTTGGTTTTACTAGAAGCAAAGCAAATCCAAATCTTTAGTTTAAGATAGTCCAAAGTATGCCTTTGATTTTGGTATTGTATGTTGATGATTTCTTTTTGACTGATAGTGAACCTCTTATTCTTCAGTTTAAGAGGGAGTTAACTTCTGAAGTTGAAATGAAAGATCTTGGTTTCATGCCCTACTTTCTGGGCCTGAAGGTATGGTAGAAATTTGGTGAGATTTTCTTTTCTCAAGGAAAATATGTTATAAAACTAGTAGAAAGGTTTGGTATGACTGAGTGTAAGTCCATGAATACCCTAATGGAAATGAATTTCAAGAAGCTTTGTGTTAAAGCTGCAGGACCTGATTTGGCTAATCCTTCTGAGTACCATCAAATGATTGGGGCATTGATGTTCTTAGTGAACACTAAACTAGATATATGCATTGTAGTCAATACTCTGAGTCAATACATGATTAAGCCTGCTCATGCACATTGGGTTTCTGCAAAGCATGTGTTGAGGTACTTGCATGGGACCATCAATCTTGGATTGAGATATGCTGTCGAAGATGTAAGGTTACATGGATACTTTGATGTTGATTGGGATAGTAACTCTATTGACAGAAAGAGCACATTAGGGTGTTGCTTTAGCGTAGGATTTGGCACGATATCTTGGATGAGCAAAAAGCAAAAGCCTATTGCCCTTAGCACGACGAAAGCATAATACATTGCTGCTAGCATGGCTAGCTATGAAGTAGTATGACTAGGGAAGCTCTTTGGAGAGTTGTGAGCAAGTATTGGATACTATAGTAATTTAGTGTGACAATACGAGTGGGATTCGACTTGTTGGAAATCCTGTGTTCTATGACAAGTCCAAACATATTGAGATCAAATATCACTATATCCAGGATATGGTGCAAAGAGTAGTAAGACTTCATCATATAGTGATTGATGACCAGATCGTCGACATTCTTACTAAGCCTTTGCCGAAAGGAAAGTTCTTGGTTTTCAAAGAGCAACTTGGATTGACATATTTGACCCTTCCTAAAAAGGGTGGTCATGGATGATAAGCCTTGGATGTGCGAGGTCCTTGTCATGTGTTGACAAGTGGATCCCCCCAAGCAGTGATGAGCCTTGGATGCGCGAGATCCTTATCATGTGTTGACAAGTGGATTGCCCCAAGTAGTGATGAGCCTTGGATGATCAAGATCCTTGTCATGTGTTGACAAGTGGATACCCCCAAGCAATGATGAGCCTTGGATGTGTGAGATCCTTGTCATGTGTTGACAAGTGGATCTCTCCAAGTTGTGGTGAGCCTTGGATGTGCGAGATATTTGTCGTGTTGACAAGTGGATCCCCCCAGCAGTGATGAGCATTGGATGTGCGAGATCCTTGTCATGTGTCGACAAGTGGATCCCCCCAAGCAGTGATGAGCCTTAGATGAGCGAGATGCTTGTCATGTGTTGAAAGTGGATCTCCCCAAGCAGTGATGAGCCTTGGATATGCGTGATCCTTGTCATGTGTTGACAAGTGGATCCCCCAAGTGTGTAGAGGGTGTTGGATGTATCTTCCCTATGATGATTCTTCTTCATTAGATTGTAACATCATTGTTCCAAAGCATAAAGAGTAGAGATCCTTGTATCAGAAAGAGATACCTCCCTTGCTGAGAGGGAGTGTTGAAAATTGACAACTATGGGATGAATTTCCTTAAATAGAATTTCATTTCTGACCTTTCTAAAGTGATTTTCTAAAAGTAGAAAGTCATGTCTATCTTTGGAACCATGACATTCCAAAAACAGTAAATCACTTTCCATCAATTTGTAATCATATATACATGATGGAAAATCACTTAAGTTGTCCTTAATCAATCTCAATTGTTTAATTTTTAACTTAAGCATCAATATTGTTATTATTATTATTGTTATCCTCTATGATATTATTATGTTATTATTAAAAAGAAATTCAAGACTCTCAATCATGTCATGTGTAACTCCCCTCAATTAATGCATATGTTACTCTCTCTCTCTTAGTGGATTCATTCCTCTTTCTCTTTAATGCTCTTATGCACCTCTTACACTCTCTTACACACTTTAATGTCTCATCATAAAAGGATTCCTAGTACACCTCTTTAATGCATAAGTTACACTTCTCCCTAAATGTATAAGTGACACTCCTCTCCTTCATGGCATAAGTTACACTCCTATTTTAGCATATGTAACTCCTCCTCAAGGCATAGGAGTTACTCCATGAATTCGACCTCCTTGCTCTTCCTATATATTTGTGCCTCTCACCCTCACTTGATACACATACTTGTGCTTGTGAAAGGAGAATTTAAACTTGAGAAAGAGAGTGTTGGAAAGTATAGAGGAAGATTGTTATGTAAAAAATTAGTTAACTTTAGGTTTATTATTTAATTTTAATTTTAATTAGACGAAAGGGCACGATCATAAGATCATGCCCTTTCCCAAAGGGTGCCCATGGCGGTATATAAGCCAGGCAACCCATTGTAAACAATCATCATCTGTAATTCATCTTATTAATAAATTATTTCTATATATATTTCTGTCTATCCAGAAGTTTTATGCTTCATCTGGTATCAGAGCAAACGATTTTCTCGCCTGGCAATCACCAATCTTCATTTCTGTGGCGTCATCCATCAGCACCCCTCACAATCCACCTCCGCCACCTCTGTTTTCACTGCCAGCGCAGTTGACCAACATTACTAACAAACCTCGAGCTGCGTATTCCCTTGTATTCCCTCCGATACCTGTCACTGCCGCTTTTGCCCATAGTCCACCGTATTTTTTCTACTCGTCCCTCCGCGGTCTCCGTCTGCCCAAGAGACTGCGGCCTCTGCTACCACCGTCCGATGTACGTTTAATCCTCTGCGGTGATAGCTGCGGGTTCCATTGCGGTGAGTGGACGTGTCTGTTCATCACGGTAAAATCGAAAGAGTTATATGCTCGAAGCGTGGTCAACCATATAACGTTATTTACAAACAGTCGTTCAATATATATTTTTAATTTACATAATGTTATATATATATATATATATATATATATATATATATATATAACGTGACATATAATATATAATATATATTATAGTTATATATATATATAGTTATATTATATATATATATATAATACATCTAATTTAATTAATTAAAAATTATATATATATATATATATAAAAGTTAATTTAATTAATTTAATTTATTTTAATTAATTAAATTTATTTTAATTAATTAAAATTTATAGGTATAAAATTTATTTTAGCTAATTAAAAAAAAAAGGGAGGAAAAATATTTTAGCTGGCAAATAAATACACGCCCCCGCAAACCCGCTCAATGTCGACAATGACAATGGCGGATTTCCAAAAAAAATTGTTGGATGCAGAGCATAAGATAAATAGCAACCACGATGAGGTCAATAAAAAATTAAATGTATTCCAGATCAAGCTTGGGGAGCAAGCTGATGAAATCAAAAATCTTCACGATACGACAAATCGAATAGAAATAAAGATGGAAAATTACCATGTTCAGACAGAAGCAGGCGTCAGAGAGATCTTAACAATGTTGAAAATTCTGTGTAAAAGGTCGAATTGTACACCCGAACAGCTACTAAAAGAAGGTGAAGAGAATCAAGAACACATCTTGTCAGATTCAACGAAGTCAACAGACTCTCATGAAAAAGTTGAATCCCCAAAAAAATCAGCGACACCCCACCAAGAAGCGAGTAACACAGCCTTCACAAACAAGCAACTCTGGGATAACATTACCAATCAACACCCTTTTTTCGCTCAACCATTAGCAACATACCAGCGAAGGGAAAAAGTTGAGATGCCTAAATTCGATGGAAACGAAAAAAACAATGTTGCATGGATAAATAAAGCAGAAGAATACTTTGAAATATATGACATCAATGACGATGACGAAAAGCTCAGGCATGCATCCATGAAAATGGAGGGAGAAGCATATAACTGGTATATGTGGTGGAAAAAGACAACACACGTCATTAGTTGGACGAAATTTAAAGATGCATTCTTCAAAAGATTCCAAGGTGTAAAGGAAGAAGAGTTCTTTTCAAAACTCATCAAATTACGACAAAAAGGAAGTGTGGACGAATACACTCAAGAATGGGAGACCTTAGTAACACGAGTACCTGGGTTATCAGAATCTCGTCTAATTCAGTCATACATATCGAGACTCAAAACCCATTTACAAGCAGAACTTGAGATGCATGACATTACATCTATAGAAGTAGCAAGACGGAAAGCAAAAACAGCCGAAAAGAAATCCGAACCAATATTTTGGTCAAAAGCGGAAAAAACTTATGCAAGACGAAGGATACCCCAATATGTGGACTCCAATAATACAAGATATGTTCCACCACATCGTTGTGAAGATGAAAAATCTAATGTGGAAATACAAAGGATAAAAGAGGGTAAATGTAAACGCTGTGGTGAGAAATGGGACCCCAAACATAGATGTGCTAAAGGAAAAGAACCAAAGAACCTATATAATTGTGAAGCAACCAATGATTCAAACAGTGAAGATTATGACATAGAAGACACAGAAGACGCCCCAGAATTCTCACTAGAATTAGATGACGGAAGTATTCCGCAAGTGTCATTATCATTTAGGACAGGTATATCACAACCTCAGACTTTAAAGTTACAAGGACACATAAAGAAGAACAACGTAGTGGTTCTCATCGACTCGGGTAGCACACACAATTTTTTAGATGCAACCATGGCAAAGAGACTCAATATTTTTTCATTTCCCTTACCAAACATGAAAGTGATGGTAGCTAATGGTAAGAAGATTGAAAAGGTAGGGAAATGCCATAAGGTCAATTTGCAGATTCAAGACTTTAATTTAGAGTCTCCGTTCTTCACGGTACCGTTAGGAGGAGTAGATGTAGTCTTAGGTATCCAATGGCTACGAACTTTAGGTACTTATGCTGCCAACCATCAAGTACAATTTATAAAATTCAAATGGGGAGGTCAAAAGTACAAACTACACGGATTCCAAGCACCAGAAAGTCAAGTTGTATCATCATCTAGATGATGAAGCTGAGTCGAAAAAGAGCACCTGCTTATGTAGTACAGTGTCACCAATTAGAAATGTTATCTGCAAATATGACCAGAGAAGAGTCACCAGAGATACAAGATCCGATTCGGAAGCATGAAAAAGTAATTCAAGACCTACCTATGAAGATGTTGCCTAATAGGGAAATTGAGTATACAATAGAAGTCAAGGCAGGGTCAGATCCCATCAACATCAAGCCATACCGATATCCACATCTCCAAAAAACAGAAATTGAGAGATTAATCCAAGACCTTTTAAAGTGTGGGACCTTGATCATCTTGGAATATATAATCGAGTGGAAGGACTTGCCGAAGAAGACGTTTCTTGGGAGAATGAATCATTCTTCAACAACATCCGTCGTTACTTATGCTTTGAGGACAAAGCATTCTTTCGAGAGGAAGGCAATGCTATGTAAAAAATTAGTTAACTTTAGTTTTATTATTTAATTTTAATTTTAATTAGACGAAAGGGCACAATCATAAGATCATGCCCTTTCCCAAAGGGTGCCCATGGCGGTATATAAGCCAGGCAACCCATAGTAAACAATCATCATCTGTAATTCATCTTATTAATAAATTATTTCTATATATATTTCTGTCTATCCAGAAGTTTTATGCTTCAAAGATGGAGAGAGAGAGAAAGAGAGTCTTGAAGAGCAAGAGTAGATCTTGGAGAGCCAAAGTGATTCAATGTTTGCATCAGTTACAACTATTAGAGATCTTCTTCAGATTTGGGTGAACTTCTTCATGTTGAGAAATCTAGGGCATCAAGGTTAAGTGATTTCTCTTCTATTAGTAATTGCTTGTGATTAGGATAATCTTTTAATTATGTTATTATAATGTTACTCTTCATCAAAGAACTACCAATGCATGAACCATAAAGAGACAAAAGACATAGAATATAGGCTATCAGCTAGGGCCAAAACCTCTCTCTCTTGAGAGGAAAACCTGAACAAACTCCTTTCTTATATTCCAATTGATGAATCCCAAGACCAAGACCCTTGACCTATTTGCCTCTCCAAGACCAAGTGACAAAGTTCCCTTGATGAGTTCCTTCTTCCTTGTGTCAACGATAGACACGCTTCACAATTCTTCCTCCTTCTCGGCTAATCTCTGAGTTTCGGTTCCTAGGGACAAACCTGCAAATTTCGGTCCTAGATCATAAACTCTAGGTCATGAAGATGGACCAACTTATACCCTTGTTTTCCTTTGGTCTAGAATGAGACTTCTTCTCCTTGAACTCGGCTAAGAGATCACCTTGACTTTCTCCTTGATTTGACCTCAAATATCACTGTGATACTTCAGCTCCTTTCTTCAGTTTGGATAGCAAATATTCCTCACAGGTGTGGATAATTTCAGCCCTTAAAACAGACCCAAAACAAAGCTAGGGACTTCGCTCTTCCTTCCCTTCCTTTCGCTGCTTATAAGGTTTCCTTTTGATGACCTTCCTTGCTTTGAAATGAGGCCGAGTGCCCTGTTTATAGTTGTTTTCCATGCTAATTAGGTGACATGACATGTAGGTGAGTCGACGTGTCCTTTGGTGAAGATATTATTATACTTCTTGAAGCTAACTTGAGGAGGAGACTTTGCTTGGTCTTGGAGGGCCTTCCTATACATTTAATGACTCATACAAAAGTGTAACATGCCCAAGAAGGGTCCTTCATACATGACATTGACTCCCTTTGATGACCAATCCTAAGGGCTCACAATGGGAGCCATTACTAAAAATAAAATTCCTTGCTCATGAAACCCATGAGACAAGCATTACAAAGCTAATTTTATTTTTCGTCTTTACATCAATTACATAAAACTATATTTACATATGTCATTATAAAGACCGAACCTAGTTACATTTTTCAACACTTCATTCTCTCATTGAACTTTGCATCTCTGCTGAACAATTGATTTTTAATAGAAGAAGAATTTGGTTTGGTTTTCCCCTTGTGGGTTTTGACTTGGTCATTGACCTAACTTCTCTGTGTCTCATTGAGTTCTTGGCTGTCTTCCATTGTGCCTATGGTTTATATGGTTTATGTTCTATGTACAACTACTTAACTTATTTTGCAACATAAAGAAGTTTTGGATTTAAGTGATTGTAACAACATAGAACAACATAATTTCAACAGTGAAGGATATATGAGACTTAATAGAATAAGTCTTTGACTTTAGGATCCTCATTTTTAGACTTCTTTTGAGGATTTTCATCAGTAGCAACATTGGCTTGGTCCCTTTCTCTCTTCTTGTTATTAGGATTATCAGGACATTGATTCTTATAGTGTTCCATCTTGTGACAATGATAGCATTCTATTTTAGATAGATCAATCTTCCCACGATTTTTCTTTGGCTCCTTACTTTTTATTCACTCCTTTCTTCTTGACATGAGCAGAGTAGGCATTTGCAACATTCTCTTCATTTTATTGTTTACCTTCTATCAAGAAGAGACGAGCTTCTTCTTGCATACATGAAGACCACATTTCTTCAAATGATGGAGAGTTCTTCCAACTACTAATTCCAGTTGCAAATTCATTCTAGTATTTTGGTAGTCCTAGAAGTGCGGCAATGACAAGTTCTTTTTCGGGGACTATCTCATCAATTGCTTGAAGTTTCTCGTTTATATGAGAAATTCTTACAAAATAGGAAGACACTATATCATCCTTTGTCATCTTAAATGTTCAAAGTTCATTCTTTAGGCTTGCCACTTGCCCAATATTTTTTACTATAAACAACTTTGAGAGAGCATTATACCCTTTTATTGAAGAATCTAGTGTGGATATGTATGGAATTAGGTTGTCTTTGACTCCATCCACTATTAGGTTCATGGCAAGAATATTAGTTTCTTTGTACTTTTCCTTTCCAACATCATCTGATGGTTCCTTGATTTTTCCTAGTACAAAATCCAATACTTTGTTCTTTGCAAGGATGAGGTCCATCCTTGTCTTCCATGCTCTATAGTTAGATGCTCCTTGAAGCTTGTTCTCAGATTTCATCGATGAGGCCATAGGTGTACTTACTTGATGAGAACTAGATATCTTTGCAACCTTCAATTACCTTTCAAGGCTTCCCTTCCTTTTATTGAATGGAATTTTCTTCTCCTTATGATCTTCCTTGAAAACTTTTCTAGAATCCTTCCTTAAGTTTATGAGATCTTGTTGATCTATCAACTGCCTTCTTCCTTGTTCTTCAGCTTATCTCTGATACCATGTTAGAAAATCATGAAGGCATAAAGGTTTTCTTCTCTTGATAGATACTTGTGATTATCTTTGGATTCTTATTATCTTCTTATATATATATATATATATATATATATATATAATATATATTATATATATAATAATCTTCTTTATCTTCTTATCATCAAGCAACTACCAAAACATAAGTACATGAAGATCAACACAACAAAGGCACATGATGTAGGCTCTCAACCAGGGCTAAAACCCCTCTTCTAGGGGAAAACCCAAAACTTCTCTTGTCTTTCTTTAGAACCAAATCAAATGAGATAACCAGGACCTTAGACCAAAAGACCTCTTCCAATCCACCAAGTCAGCCTCCTAAGATGATTAGTCAAATTCCAGTAGTCAACTCTAATCAAATTGCTTCAATCCTGCAACAAACTTAGATTTCAGCCCTCCTAGTTCAAATTTTCGGCCCTTTTGCAGACTTGCAACTTCGGCCCTCTTGCAGGAACCTAGAAACTCGCATGTGTGGCAAAAAAAGAGAGAATTTAGGCTTCCTTTTGCTTGACAAGTGTCTCATTCTTCTTGCTAGAGTTTCTCCTTTTCTAGGTCTTTCATACTTCTTTCTTCACTTCAAATTGCATATCAAATTTGTTGAATGGTTGGATCATCAAATAGTTTGAATGGAAATGTATTTATAGTCTTAGTCTTTTTGTGAGGTTGAATTCCTTCAATGAGGCCAACTTGACTGGAGGGCAGACCAACTTGGTGGAGGAGGCATAAAATACAATTTTGACTCAAAAATAGATTTATTTCTTGACATATAAAGCCCAAGAAGGGTCTAGATTATAATGAAAAAGGTTATGGCTCTTTACACAAGCCCTAGAAGCACTCAATGAGTGCTTTGACCTAGAAATACAATAAATAAAGCATGAAATCCATGCTTACAAATAATTTTTCTTTTACAATTTTTTTTTTGACAAATACATTACTTCATGACTCAAGTACAATTATGAAGACAGATACTAGTTACATTTTTCAACATCCGGTACCTTCTCTCAAGCTAGAATACCTGTTACAAAGGTAGCAAATGTTGAAAAAGGTACCAAGGAGGTGTTTCCTAGTGCTTTAGTCTTTTTGCCTAGGAAAACACATGAGAACCCCTTTTTAGTAAGTGACTTTATCAATTATTAAAGTTCCATGACTTAAAAGTCACTTTATGAGGTACTTTAGTAATATGTACTTTCTGTTATTAAAGTCACATTATGTTTTTAAAGTGACTTTATGTGGAAAAAGGTACAAGGTACAAAACAACATTAAAGTGACTAAGGAGGCTCTTAATGAAGGGGTAACATGAAAAAGGGGGTCAAGTGCAGATTAGATCTCCACCATTGATCTATGGGAGGTGAGATCTAATCTCAGCCATAGATCAAAGGGTTAGGGTTCTCTCATCATTATGAGAGACAAAAAAAGGGAAAAAGACGAAGTTAGCTCAATGCATTCTTCATGTGCATTTGTGGAGAAGAAGAGAAGAGCAAGAGGAGGAGAAGGAAGGCCGAGAGAGCTAGTTTGGTGAAGGAGAAATCAAGTGGCAACGAGGAGAAGACTATTCTCAGGCTCAAGTTTTAAGGCTGAGATACAGGCACATATATCAAGGCAACTTTAGCAGTCTGAGGACGATGTTGCTCAATAAATACCCCAGTTTCAAACTAGATTCTTCAATAAAAATCATACCCCAGTTTCAAGGCGGCTTTAGCAATTTGAAGGATGATGATGTTAATGCTTAAAGATGGCTTATCAATCTGACTCTTCTTATGAGAATATTTCAATTTGAGAAGTATCCTTGTATCGATTATGGAATTATGAATGTCTCCCTAGTTAAGAGGAAGTGTTAAAAAATGTAACTAGGTTTGGTCTTCATAATGATCTTTGTACTTATATCATTGTATATTTTATGTAAAAGAAAGAGAAGAAAAATAATTTTTATTATCGTCCTTCAAATTGGGGTATGAATTTTGTCATATTTTTTCAAGAACTTGACTTCCCTTGTGCTTTATGATTACTCCTTTCAGGTCGCCCTCATAATGGAGTAAGTCCTTTCTTCTATGTCTATGGCTGCTTCTTATATTTATATCATGAAGGTGAGCTCCACCAATCTTTCGGATGTAATTCACAAGATCTTGGTTCACAGTCCACTTGTCATTTTATGGTTGTGTATTATCATACTTTTTATGAGAATCCCTCTTGTCATACAACAATATTACTATCATTGTCATCCATTCGAGTTACTATTATGCAGTAGGGTCAACGATCATTGAATCACTATCAATCTTTATATGAGTCATATAGTGTTGATGCCACAGATTGTTATAAAGTGAGACCATTTTAATCATTGAATATTGTGTGAGCTATGGCAAATTGATGCCATGATACATTGCTAACGTTGTCATCAATGCGAATTACAAGAGCATGATGCGATGTCAACTGAAGTCCTGCAGAGTAGGAACAATGCCATTGTGATGCGACGTCTTTGATACCTTTGAGTATAATTATGATGCCTCTACTGAGGACTGAATTATGGTGTAAGGAATCACTGTGTAATAGTAATGTCAACGATGAACTAGTCGTGCACTACCAAGTCATAGTAGATTCGTTCCACAAAGATGTGCGAGCATAATAAGTGATGCCACATAGATGAGCCATAGAGCATATGTGGGCCATGCCATAAAATATATGTGAGTTTGAGTTTTTGTTAAGTCAACAAGCTACATACGAGCCACTGCCAAATGCGAATCACGGAAAATCTATCATATGCGATGCCACTGTACAAAGTGTAATGTCATTGATAACGATGTCATCAAAACCACAAAACAAAATCTGAGTCATTGCAAAGTATGTAAATCATGCATTATAGAATGCAAGTTCTGGATGCGAGCCATTATTGCGAACCATAATTGTGAAATTGAGCAATGATGCCACTATTATGTATTGAAGGAGAGAAGCTTGTATATATATGAAGCTTGTAAAATTAACCACAAAATAATATAATTGCGAGTCCAGAAAAAAAACACAATGTATTGAAAGAGCGAAACAAAGTCATGAAATTGAACGATGTATCGTAGGTAATAATGTGATCCCTCAGTGACAGAATACGAGTTATATGACAAGCCGCATAGGATAGCAATGACAAAGCTATAGATCTGTCCAAAGCGATGTCTCTTGAGAAGAGAGGAAAATACGAGCTATAGTGAGTCATGGATAAAGTCAACGAGCCACCTGTACATCAATATGACCCACTGTGAATGTGTATTGAGCAACCGAGCCATAGTAATATAAGAGTTGCGAGCGAAGATGCAAGCTACAACCACAGAGAATGTGAGCCGATGAGCCACAAAATTTTGTAATGATCTCAGAGCGAGTCAATTGTAATGAGCCTCAAAGTGGGCTTTTGTAAAGAGTCTTGATTCATATGAATGTAATTCATTGAGGCATAGCGAGCCATAGAGTCAATGAGCTACTTTGTAGTGTAAGCTAATTCAAACCATTGTACCATAAACCAATGTTCTAAAACTCTGACTCCGACACCGACTCGACCGAGGGTCAACTCCGACTCTGACTCCGACTCGGTATCGACTTGGCCAGCTCGATTTCAATGGCTCGACCATTGTAAAAAATACATTAAATATTTTTTTATTAAAAAACATAATTTTAAAGTTTTTCATTCATGTTTCCAAACACACAGCGTTAGAATATAGATGGAAGACAACATATGATCAAGGTAGGCTCATGAATATATCCATTATATCAAAATGGCACCCAGTGCACTGTCCAATACATAGCTCAGAGCACTATGCATGCAACTCATGTCAAAGTTCCAAACAATGTCGGCGGTTTTTTTTTGGATTTTATTCAAATTTGTCAATAATAAAACAAGATGATAGCATAGCAAGCCAAGGAGGCATATCAATGATCATGGAGTCACAATCCAATGTGCCTTCAAACCCTAAGGCATCTTTTTCATCACTAGAAGAATCCTCTACTCTCATTGCATACCAGTCTTCCAATCCAACAATTAACTATCATGCAATCCCACTAACGATGGGCTTACACAAATATGAAAGCTCAAATCTACCAATGCAGTGTTCAGCCATCATAACAAAAGTACGGAACCACATAGTAAGCAATAGAATTTGTAGTTCTGTACTGCTATGCACACTTTTGTTGTCAATTGATGGTTATGGTTGAACCTAAACCAGAAATCAATAAATATGCCAGGCTTCATAGCTGTCTGCTCTGAGATATAGTAGCAAGTTAGCAACTGATCAACGTGTTTATATAGCTCTCATATGCCAAAGAAGGATTAAGTTGATCATAAATAAGATCAACTTCATAATTCACCGAAGAATTAGCATTTTATTAAAGTGGAGATGCCAGAATTGAAGACTACAAACTACAAAGATGATAAACGCATAAGCTCGATGCAACAATTAATAAAAAATAAAAATAAAAAACGTAGTTTTTTTGGTGCCTGGGCTGCTGTACGTAACCCGGCTGGGTTGATACGGACTCGGGTGTGCCGGCCGAGTTGTTAGATAGCTCGGCCGGCTGAACCGGTTACTTGGCCGAGTCACAAAATTGAGCCCTGGCTCGAACCAACTTGGCCGAGTCGGTTCCGAGCCGACCGTTTTTTAAAACATTGCCATAAACCAATGTTTTAAGACTCCGACTCCGACTCCGACTCGGCCGAGCAATGACTCCGACTCCGACTCCGAAACGGTAATGACTCGGCCGGCTCGTTTTCAATGACTCGGTCGTTGTAAAAAATACATTAAATATTTAGTTTTTTTATAAAAAAACATAATTTTGAAGATTTTGAAGATTGGAATCTAGATAGTTGAGAGAGAACCCTATACATGCCAAGGATCAAATGTTGCAAAAAGAAAAGGTAGGTACATATATCAATGCTCAAGGAGATATGCCAGAATTTCAGGATGACATTTGTATAAGGTTGCATAGAAGCCTATGACACCCAAGACCTCACTTGAGATTTAAAAATCACCCAAATGCACCAGACCTTGAAAGAACCTACTTCTATATAGATCAGCCCACAGTCATACTGTATCAGTCCCAACAAACACTCAAAACAATAGTGATAAAGCTCTTCAAGTTATAGAGTGATATTTTTATAATTTATTAACTTTTTTAGGTGCTCCCTTAGTGCTGTATCTTATGTATCAGGCTTTCAAGAGGACATTTCAGACCCCAGCAATCATATACCAGACCTCGGAAAATACCTGGAAAGTCACCAATAGAAGAGCATAAAGATTGATTAGTCTTTTATGATTAATGAGCAATGTTAGGCTTATGCGATTATATTTTAGAGTGCCTTTAAGATAGTTATTGAGCTCCTATGCCATTGTTACAAACTACTACAGACCTGAAAATTAAAGACAGTGAGAAAAAGAAAGGATAAGAAACAGACCCCTGGGCCTAGAGGCCTTCTTTCAACACCTGCAATGGAAACTTGAAAGATCAGCAATGTTACCTCTTCCAATGACCAAGGCAAACCGTGAAGTATATCACAGTCAAGAGAGATCAGCCACTGCATATTTTAAGATCAGATTTTCATGAAGCAATGATATTAACCCTTTAGTTATCAGAAGTTCATGAGATGACAACTACAACACTTAGGTTAATTCTGTAATTATTATGTGCTGATCAGAGTGCCTTCGAGCCTAGTGTTACGAGTCAACTTCTGAATCCTGATAACCAAGGTCACTGTAATGAATTGCTTCTGAACTGTTGTACAGCCAACAAATAGGCTACAGCTGGAGAGGAAATGAGGATCTAAAGGTATGTGGCCTAGTCTTGGTGGCTAGTAGACCAAAGTGCAGGCTTAAAATTAGAACTTCAGTTAGTGCTCAGCAACCCGGCCGTTTTATTGCAGACCCGGCCGTTTCGGCCGAGTCAGCAATGACTCGGCCGAGTTATTGAGTTATTGAACCGGGTTGGCCACCGTTTCGATGCCCAGGCCAATGACCCGGACCAACTCGGCCGGGTTGGTGTTGACCCGGCCGGTTCTTAAAACACTGCCATAAACAAGGCAATTACTTGTGATGTGATCTTGTAACACGTGCCATTAATCATTGTAATGCGAGCCCAAGATAAATGGAGTTACCCAAAAGCTGCATAGAGTCATTGTTTAGTATTGTAAGCCACAAAATTATAGATCCGTGTTACAGGAATAAATTATGTGAGCCACTTCTCATAGATTTTCCATAGAGAATGCTTAATGAACTTTCTTGCCGAGAATACCATTCAGATCATACAAACTACAAGAGAAATATAGTTCTAAGCCAACAATTAGTGATCTTCAGACCTACTTGTTCAACCTTAGCTTTGATATTGTGTTGAGAAATCATGAGGCTTGTAGTTTAAATTAGATTTCTCTTTCTTTGATAACTGTTTGTGAAATTTGTTGGCTTCTTATTAATTTAATTATGTTCTTCTTCATCAGACAATTATTGAATTTAAAAACATGAAGATCACAATACACAAGAAATACAAGATATTGGCTCCAAGCCAGGGCAAAACCCCTCCAAGGGGAAAACCGAGAAAAATTCTGTTCTTATAGAATCAGATCAAAGTGAGATATCCAAGGCCTATGCCCATTCTAGATGCCAAGTCGAACTCTCCTCCTCCATAGTGAATTTATCAACAAGAAGAGATCAACATATTCATCATGACCAGAAAAATTTAATGTAGACATTTGGTATTTTTGTTGGGCACACGACCTAATGTAATTATAAATTAAATCCCTTAATTAACCAGAAAAACAGCAAAAACAGCAAAAACAGCAAGCTGCTTGGACTTTTTTTTAACTGTAAATGTAATTACAACACTGTTTTTTATGTCTTTTTTGTGTTTCTAGTGCTTCCTAATGCATGGAAGTTGAGAATAAGATGAGGTGGATGACCTCAAATCTGGAGGAAATGTGGGTTCATAGACTGCATATGTATGGTCTGTGCAGTTGTCCTACATCCTAAGGATATTTGCATGGCTTGTTGTTTATGAGGTGCTCCCCTTAAGGCCTGGTTGACAAAGAGCGGCCTCTTTGATGGCATCTGCCTTTGCATTTTAACCATTTGAAACCATGGAGCACATGTTTTGGGATTGTCATTTTGCCAAGAGTTTTTTGAATTATGTTCAGACCAAGGTTCCTTGGGATTGGGAGCGACATTTTCAGAAGCTCTCAGTTTGGGAGCGGGAGCGACATTTTCAGAAGCTCCCAGTTTGGGAGTGATTATATATATATATATATTAACATTTTGATGCATATATGTCAACAAAAGCATGTAGAATGATGAATTAGATATAAAAAACATCAAAAAACATAGATTGAACCATATAACAACAATCATCTAGAAGTTATAATCATCATCAACCACATCCACAAGTTAGTAACATAGTAACATACGACATATTGAGTCTCATGATTCATCAATCTTAAAGTTTCAAGCTTTCAAAATTCAATATATAACATTTATCATCATTGATCACCAAAGTTGTGCTTGTAAGCTAAGTGTAACCTTTACAACAAATAATATCTAACATGAAATGAAATGTTATAAAATGAAACAACTTTCAAATTTCACGAAGCATCATATTCATAATTCATTACCAATGAGTTATAATTGCCAACTTCAAACTTCAAACTTAAATTGTCATATATTGTTTACAAAAAATATCATAATAAATATGAAAGAGTCAACAATTATAAAAACTACTAGAAACTAGAAAAGACAAGTAAATCTATTTTCTATTGCTAATGCTTGGGCCTCTTGCTGCCACAAGAAATGTCTAATTTTTTAGTCTTGTTGGAAAATCAAGATCTTTGTCATTAATATCACCCTCTAAGCATTAATATCTAGAGGTATATTTGTCATTACCTCTGGATCTGTATAGGGATCTTTGTCATTAATATCACCCTCTAAGCATTAACATAAGATAGAAAAAACATAGCATGTCAAGTCAAGATTTTGTTTGAGTGATGGGTACATTTTTAGTAGGGTCATGATAGAGGAGTTCGACAACCAATGTCACTAACATCAAGATACATAGAGGGATTGGTGATCTTGATTAAATACGAGTTCCATACTGTAATACAGGACAAAATCCAATGGAAACATTGTAGTCCCCCAAATCCTGAAAAACTAACAAGTCTGTTGGATTTTGAATGAGATCTAAAATTCTGCTTTCTCCATATGAAATCCAATGAGGTCGGAACCACTCAAACATCGTGAGTCATTTCATGGTAATGTTAAAAATTCAAGTAAAAGGATCTCCTTATCCTTTTACTTTAAGAATTAAACATTACCATGAATCATATATCAATACTAGGGCCATAGGCTTGATCATTAGGCTGCCCCACTAAAAAATTATTTGTTTCTTTGAAAACAAATTGCATTTGGAATGTCACCGCATTTTTTTTTTTGCAAAAAAGATTAGGGAGCTCCCCTAATCTCTCCCTAAAAACCAGGGAGCGCGCTCTTGACTAGCTCCCGAGTGGAGTGCAAATTGGGAGCGGGTTCGTGGTGGGGGGGCGGATGGAGGACGGGGGTGCTCCCCTGCAACTCTAGTCCAGACTCAGTATTTTGTCCTTCTCCAGGGTTAAGTGCATTGGTGTGCAATCATTTTTAGTGATTCTAGCTATTTGGTCTGCCTCTTCTGCCTTGGGTATCTGGCCTTGTTTTCATATCTCTACTCTTGTTCCTATCTGGAAGAAGTGTTATAAGTCATATTTGATAAGGATGTCAGTTTCCTGTCTGTGTTTTGCTATCTTTGGCAGGATGAGGTATGTATGTGTTGAAGAATCAAGGGCAAATAGGTGTAGTGTGATTCTTCTTGACTTGATAACAATTTGTGGAGTCTTTTACCTTTATTGTTAGCTTAATCTTCTTCTTCTTATTAATGCATGTATGTGTACTTCATCAAATTGCTATAAAGAACATAAGAACAAGAACGTAAGATGTTGGCTCTCTGCCAGGGCCAAAACCTCTCTTCTCTTGAGAGGAAAACCCTTTAGTAAGTTTCTCTTATTGAAGCTTCTTATTGATCAATGCCAAACCCTAGACCCTTGACTAGAATGTCCTCCAAGCACAATTCAAGTCCTTCCTCCTTTCTGCACTTTGTTCCCCAACACTTCCTTCTTTCGGCACTTCGTTCCCTGACACTTTGTCCTCCTCCTTCCGACAATTCATTCTTCTTTCGATTGTTGGTAAACCTTGTGTCCCTCCTTTTAGGCCGATTTGAAAGCCGACTAGAAGACTGCTAGTCTACTTGACATATATAGCTCAGATTGCTTCTTTGGAGGTGTCTTTGCTTTGGAGGAGACATGACATTTCTTGGAGGGTTATTCCTTGACTCTTATACAAACATATACGTGGAGTAACATGCCCTTAAGATCTTCAGTGTTTTTCTTTTGACTCCTTCACTCACCTATAGCACTTAACATGTGCTAGACCTATTTCAATGAGCAAGAAACTCATTGACATATATTATAAAAATAATATTTCTTTCTTGAATAACTACAAATATCAAAAGTATATTTATGAAGATCGAACCTAGTTACGTTTCCTTCAACACTCCCTCTTAACTAGGGAGGTATTCATACAACATTACAAGGGGTTTGGCTATGTTTCAATCTTGAAGAATTCACATAAGAGAAACCGGATTGGCAATCTATCTGTTGTAGCATCATAGTAACCAACATTATTTCCACAACAAGGCCTTGATTGACAACTCTATCTCTCAATAGATCAGAGCACAATGTTGGCGAGACCAATGACTTATAGACACCTTAGTCATTGTCTCTCAAGGTACATACCCACCCGCGTGTTCACTGAGTATGATCTTCTAGGACTATTCTTATCTTGGGTTCCCAGCCCTCAAAGAATATTGGTCCTCTTGCTTACTCTTGCCTTGGATACCCTACACATCCTCAAAGATACCCTACACATCCTCAAAGAGTATCAGATGCCAGATGATTACCCAATCCTCCCATTCTTTCTTCCCAAGTGAAGACAAGAATGTTGTGTCTATCACTTCCTCTCAATTGAGGAAGACATGCCCAAGTATCCTCTGACAAGGTAATTGTCCAAGTTCCTTTGTTAATGGGAACTTGTTATAACTCCCTCTTAGCTAGGGACTTGTCCATTCATCAACAACTTCTTCGTGGGTCTTCCAACTGCTTGATCTCCTTCCTTCCTTTAATATCATGAAGTCTTTTTTCAAACTTCTTGTTGGTAGGGCACCATCCATCGATCACTTTCCTTCTTTCTTTGTCATGTCATTGCTTCCTTCGTGGAAAGTGGCTTTCTTGTCATATATCAGGTTCTCTTGTCATTTGGTTACTCCTTGTCACCTTGTCTATGCTTCGGACTACTTTTCACATGGATGCTTTGTTGTACTTGCTTGTTCCCATGCTTTGATCTAGTAGCCCTTCATGATTTCTTCCCGATATTGCTTCAACATTAAATGGTACTTTTGCTGAATGGCTTCTTCATCATGACATCTTCATAGAGTAGAATCAGTTATCTGCACCTTTCATATCTCCAAGGCCTTCACAGGTGTCAAAGGTCCTTTGATCTTTTTCTTCGTTTGTCATAGTTGTCATGCCTTCTTTCCGGAGATGTCTTCAAAGTATCCTTGTCAGATAGAGAGAATCTTTGTGATCATGGTGTTCTTCATATGCTTGATATCTTTCTTCATTTGCTTCTTCATAGACAGATTGGGGTCAGTTGTTAAAATTGGAAACTAGGGCCAAACTCCACATGGGTCATCTTATTTATGACAACTGATATTTTTATTAGATTCCTCTCTCGGAGAGGTGTAGGATTGACCTAAAGATCATCTGATTCTGACATGTACAAATAAAGATATGAATTTATTTATATTATGGACAAATTGTCAAGGTTGGCCAGCAAGCAAAACAGGCACACAAGTCCCCAATTCATCCTCAACGTTGCATATAAAAAGGAGACCTCAAGCCATTTTCACCATCATCTCATCACACATCTCTCTCTCCTCTTGTGATTGGGCACACTATTCGAGGCAGTGTTCTCTCTCTCCACATGTGTGAAGTTTGAAATAGGGCCTCTGTTTGCTGTGTTGACCAATGTTGATCGAGCTGTTGGGACACTTTGACTGCGTTGACCTATTTTGACTTCAGTTTGGGTGAGGAATCTCTGTCTAAGCAGGCCACAATTATGGGCACGAAAATCGAGGAGTTTTGACCAACGTTAACCGTGGTCAGTGTTTGACCAGACTTTGACTGGGAAGAATTCAACTATTTTGAGGGTTGTTTCATCTAGCTGTTTGGAGGCTAAAGTTGACTGAATTTGACCGAATCTTTGAGGGTAAAATCTGCCCTGTTGACCAATGTTGACTTTTATGGTTAGGGCTCTTTTGTTGCTGGTATAAATTATCAGAATTTGTAAATTGTACTATCTCACTTTGCTAAACTATTGAAGACTAAAAGAAGATTTTATCACGGATTTCTCCACGTTGGGGTTTGTCCCTTGTTGGTGCCACATCTTGTGTCCTCTTGTCTTGGCTTGTCTTCTACTGTTTATGTTTATGTTCTATCAGTGTTCTACTTACATGTTTATGTGATTGCTAAATTGAAATTGATATTGGGTTCATAAAGAAATTGAAGTAAAATTTCTCTAAAGCATAGAACATACCATTGTTGCCTAAAATTAACATCAACCACCTTATGCTCCTTGCGGAAGCACTTCTTCATTGCTTGCTTCTAGTGCTAGTCAACATTTTTTCTTTACTTGCTTCCTAGTCAACAATCTTATACTCCTTATGTGAGTATTCCTTTTTGTTGGCCTTCATTGCATTGTAGTACATGCCTTCGAGCATGTCATTGGTGAAAGAGATTCTTTCCTACTTGATCATGTTATAGAACTATTCCTATTACTCAATAATATACAAATGATAACATGACTAAACTTTGATGCATGCATACCTCATCTTGATTCTCCTTTGATCATCTTAGCTTCGTTTGGTTGTCCTTGGTATGGTCCTTCTTGCTTCATCTTAGCTTGCGTGCATATCATCCTTTTCTTGAATCTCATGAATGGGATTCCCAATAGGACATCTACTTTTCTTTATGAATCTTCTTTTGAAAATTCCATCATAGGATCTTGAAGACCCTTACCCTGCAAATGTTTCTTTCCTTTTGATGATGGAGGTCTTCTAAGATTCTTAATCATAATTAGTTTTCTTTCATTGTGGATGAGGTCCTATACTAGGTATGCTCCTTCTACATGAATATCTTGAGCTATATCTACTATACTCCTATATTTTAGAAGATATTTCTAACCATGCATTTAGTTCTATTTATAAATTCTTTTTCTACATGAGTATTTAGAACTCTATGTACATCATGCTTTTAGATTCTAGAAGATGTTTCTAGCCATGCAATTTTATTCTATTCCTACATGTTCCTATACTACTCAAAACTTTGAAAGAAGACCTTAACTAAAGAGTTTGACTTAGTCATAGTAGAGATCCGAAGGATCTTCTTTCTTTTGCTTCTTGTCTTCTTCTTTTATTTCTTGAGTCACATGAGCTCCTTCCCTTTTTCTTTTGTTGTTGTTGTTGTCCTTCTTTAGTTTAGGACAATTCTTTTTGTAGTGTCCATATTCTTGGCATCCAAAGCATTGGATTTTGGACATATCTTTGTTGTTTGTTCTTCGTGGACCAAATTTGCCAAGTTTTCCCTTTCTCTTGGCCATGGTAGCAGATGCTTGTTCCTTTGATCCCACATCTTCCTTTGGTTTGAGTCTTTTCCTCTATTTTGCACAGAGACCACATTTCACTTAGTGGGGTGGCTTCCTTCTTGGCATATATGCTTGATGTGAAGTTGCCCCAATCCTCAAGTAGAGCATTGAGTACTACAGTTGTCATTTCTTTGTTAGACATGACTTCCCCTAACTCTTGAAGTTGATCCCTCATCTCAGAGATCTTCATGAAGTAGGGAGCTATTCCTTCCTTTGATATCTTCATCTTGTACAATTCATTTCGTAGAAATATCACTTCTCCAACTGTGCTTACTGAGAATAACTCTACTAGTTTATCATAGATTTCTTTTGATGTTTCAAGTTTGGAGACATAAGGAGTGAGAGTCTTTTATGGATTCTATTAGAATCCTTTGAGCTCTTGTCTCATCCTTATTATACTTGGATAAGGCTTGACTTTGTTCCTTAGCAGGAATAGTGACATTCTCTTTGATGTGTTCTAGGAGTTCATTTTCCTTAAGAAGTAAATCAGTCCTCTTCTTTCATGCAAGAAAGTTATTGGTACCTACCAATTTATTGTTTTCCTTGCAAAAAGACATTGATGTATATTCAGAAGGGGACATATACTCGATAGATTTTGAGATGTAGTATACTTGCTTTTTCCCTAAAGACTTGATGGCTTGCCTTCCTTAGATCTTGATGTTCTTCAATTTGCTTTCTCCAAGTGGACTTGACTTGATGATGAAAGTTGTTTGATGACTTGTAGCTTGATGTAGGTCCTGCTTTGATTTGTTCATCTTGTAGGTGCCTTTGTGTAAGGCTCTTCTTCTTGCTTTGTAGTCTTCCTTGATGAATGATAGATGGTAGACCTTCTTGTCCTTTGATGTGATTGAGGCTTCTTGGCTTGATGCTTCAACTTTTGTAGATGTTCTTCCTTGATGAGTGTTCTTGAGATGCCCTTTCCTTGATGTGTCAACTTGCTTTGATAACATGTTGAAGAATCAAGGGCAAATAGGTGTAATGTGATTCTTCTTAACTTGATAACAATTTGTGGAGTCTTTTACTTTTCTTGTTAGCTTAATCTTCTTCTTATTAATGCATGTGTGTGTACTTTATCAAAATGCTATCAAAAACACAAGATGTTGGCTCTCTGACAAGGCCAAAACCTCTCTTCTCTTGAGACGAAAACCCTTTAGTAAGTTTATCTTATTGAAGTTTCCCAGTTCTTTCACTTTTCGATATGAACGGAGGGAGGACGGGCTTGCTTGCTCGTGTTAATTATAATACACTCAATGCCAAGAGGCTACGCAGTTGATGCTGATACTTGATCTCAAGAGTCGATGCTGCTACTATATGTTGGTAC
The DNA here is from genome assembly GCA_000404065.3 of Pinus taeda. Classification (NCBI taxonomy): domain Eukaryota; kingdom Viridiplantae; phylum Streptophyta; class Pinopsida; order Pinales; family Pinaceae; genus Pinus; species Pinus taeda. Next base: position 26,319 of record APFE030651651.1, read on the forward strand.
TCCATTACTTTCATAGATATAGGACATGATACTCTCTACGAGCACAAGTGGGGTTTATTTGGTTGCTGGCCGACCTTGACAGATTGTCCCATAACACTAATAAATTCATATCTCCATGAATACTTATCAGAATCAGATGATCTTTAGATCAATCCTACACCTCTTGATGAGAGGGATCCAAGAAAAGTATATACCATTAATAAGATGACCCACATGGAGTTTGGCCCTAGTTTCCAATTTTAACAAAGAAGGTTAATGTGATCACCCTTTTTATGGAACCAGTGCCTAATTCACTTGGGGATATGGAGTCAAGGATGGTAATGAGTAAGAACTTGGATTCTTGATCAAGGAGGCCCAAAAAGTCAACTTCATCCATTGTGGATAGTGAGGAAAGAAAAGCGATTGTCAAGCATTTATACTTTAAAGAAAATGATACAAGCTTCTCGAGATAAATAAGCTCTAGGGCATTTCAATCATATAACGTTGGCCCATACATTTAATGCCTAAAATATTGCTTAATTCTACATTACAATAATGCAAAAACTAGCCCTAATTTTAGCAGTATGTAGCAACAAGAATAACAACAATAAAAAGAACTTACAACATTATAGAGTATATCCAACTAGCAATTTGCTTGCATAACAAAGCTCCAAGATAAGAGAAATAGCCCAAATCCATACATCAAAATTCATCCATCTCCAAAAATATCCTCCAAGGAAAAAGTGCGAAAATTCTCTGAGTAGAGAGATCCCAAGTCACTTCCTTCTTCTGGCACTTCGTTCTTCTTTCAACTGTTGGTAAACCTTGTTGTACTTTGCTCTAGATGAGATGCTTTTCTTCTATACTTAGAGATATCCTTCACTTATGTAGACACCTTGCTTCAAATGAATTCCTTCTTGAGATGTAAGTGTAGACTGAAGTGACTGTACAGCAGCCCTAGATTCTCGCACGTGTGGGAGGTTTACTTGATGCTGTATACCCTTTTCTCCTTCGCTTGAGTACCCTTCTACACTTGAGTAGGAGGCCTTGAAGGCCTAGATTTGACCCCAAACAAAGAGAGATAGATGACTGTGAGTTGCTGCTGTCATAACCGCAGTGACAGCCCTGTTTCCTGGCACGTGTGACTGCAGCTGCCCTAGAACAGACCTCTTAAACTCAGTTGTGTACTCTTCTTCCTCGTTGCACTTGAAGACCCTTTTCCTTAGCACTTTCCCACCCTTTTCTAGTCCCTATACTTTGCTGATTTCAGAGAGGATTGCTTGACGTTATAATGGAGTGGACAGCCTCTATATATAGAGGACTGTCCCTCTTTTTAGGTCGACTAGAAGATGGCTGGCCGAATTGACATATATAGCTCAGATTGCTTCTCTGGAGGTATCTTTGCTTTGGAGGAGACTTGACTTTGCTTGGAGGGTTATTCTTTGATTCTTATACAAACATATACATGGAGTAACATGCCCTTAAGGTCTTCAATCATTTTCTTTTGATTCCTTGACTCACCTATTGCACTTAACCTGTGCTAGACCTATTTCAATGAACAAGAAACTCATTGACATATATTATAAAAATAATATTTCTTTTCTTGAATAAGTACAAATGTCAAAAGTACATTTATGAAGACTGAAACTAGTTACATTTCCTTCAACAGTAGGCAGCTGTTGGCCAAAGGTGTTTTTTTGCTCCCTGAGGATGCTAGGTCTCTAGATGCCGCTGCATAGACTGATTTTATTTCAGTTTTATTAGTACCGAGGAACAGGATATAAATCCCATTCTATATACCCTTCCGCTCTTCAATTTTGCTGATGTAAATATATGGCATGTTTTAAAATAAGTATAAAATACTGTAATTATCATGATAATTACCCCACAATAGGAGTGCTTCTTTTTTTCACGTGTTTCCCATACATATAGTAACTAGGGATAGCATAGAGCTGCCCCAGCACAATAGTACAGTGCTGCTTTTCATTAGCTATAAATGCAACAGAGCTTGAAAAGCCAAAGGGATGAGCATGTTCTTCTAACAGATCTCAAGTCTCCTGTTAAATGTGATTCCTATTTCTTGAATGACTACCGACTCATTTTTCTTTTAACTTTGCAGGAAGGTGTGGATGTTTGGTACATGACTGTCTCATACAACACCCGTTGGGCAACATACATAATCACATATGGTTAGTTAACTGATAAATGATAACAAAATTAGAATAAGTTTGCACAACTTAACATGTTTCTATCAGAGTTCCAATTCAGAAATTACAGAGATCTTCCTAAAACACAGCCAAACGATTTATGCAGGTGCATTGGGTTTAGTGCTATTTTCAATCTACTCCTGTCAAAGGAAATCCAAGCGAAGAGACAAATTTTATTCAGAAGTTGCGTCCACGAGTTCACAAACTGGCGCTGCTGCTTACTGTGGATCAGCACCCACTGTTGGAAATGTTTGCCCCTATGACGAGTCACATATTAATTCTTCGGGAGCTGACCGGGTGAGCGTAGAAATACCTGAGGAAAATCTCTGTACCATCTGTACTGAGCAGCCAAAAAATAGCTTTTTCCAACCATGCGGCCATTGTGCAACATGCTATCGTTGTGCTCTCAGGTGAAGTGAAGCATCTTCTATCTGAACCATTAAAAGTCCTCTTTGGTCCGTCACAATTGTATATCTATGTTCATGAAATCATCATATTCAGACTAACAAGACATAGGGTCATTTAAATAGCCATCATCATTCTAACACGTTCTGTGTCATTTTTCAATGATGGTCATTTCAATTTTTCATCTCCAGGATAAAAGAGAGGTCTCCGGAGTGCCCGATCTGCAGGCAACCTATTGAAGGGATCGGCAAAATATATGTAACATAATTGTTGGAGAGATGCACAATTGCAAAACCCAGTTGCTTCATTTTCCTGTCTGTTGCTGCTTTACATTTTACTTCCACGATTGCTCTAGCTTCAGTGCACTTGGACAGCTCCATGCTAATTATGAGTATTATGAAAATATACATTCTATTCAACTATTGGTCGCTGCCAATGGTTTGTATAGTCCACTCTATTCTTTCATTTTTTGTTTACATATAAATTATTGATTTTATTGAAGTTTGCTCGTACAGTAACTTGATGTATATATCGCACCCTTCTAAAATGAGGTCTGTTGGGTACACATGTTTATTTTTTATTTTTAAGCAATTTTAATGTTAACTTACACATGCAAGTTTAAGCAATTTATAAAGTCTTTTAAGACCAAGACTTTATAAAATGCATTCATCAAAGTTGCCATATTTGAACTTGGCAAAGATTTGATTACCATGAGAGTTGGTGTAGTAAATAAGATTTGATGACGTGGAAAAGATTCGGTAAATATAAATAAAATTCAAAATATAGTCCAATATAAAAAAAATTCAAAATATAGTCTAGTGACTTTGGGAGTCTAGCCAGTCTTACCTGAATCTTGATGAGTGATATGTTTAGGGTTGAGTATGGGGTGAACACACAATCCAGTTAAAGAGTCAACAGATTTGGGAAGACAAGACTGGGAAGTCTTGGTTGATCCAAACTACATTGGCTTTGTTAGATGTTTAAAGTTTTTCATTTTTATATTCCATGTGTACATTGTTCGTGATAATGCCTTTATATTTATCCATTGTATAATGTCTATTAGCACAATACAAGGTTAACTTTTTTTTGGCTTCATGTTAACTATAACTGATATTCAAAAGTCTTTTTACTATAATTGATATTCAAAATTGTCTATAATTTAGAGATATTTTAATATTGTTTACTTTATAACATTATTATGGCAATTAGGGGTGGGGTGAATAAATATTTCACTTTTTTTACAATTTAGTATTAAAAGCATTAACCAACCAGCACTACATAGTAGCTAGTACTTACTATTTAGTTTAAATATAATAACACTGCAATTTGATATGTGGATAATAGAGTTTTTAATATTGATTAGATAAAT
>APFE030651651.1:30622-104352 GCA_000404065.3 Pinus taeda
TTTGGAAAATTAATATTATAAATAAGAACCGTGAACAGAAAATAGGAGGCTTGGTTGCAACCCCTTTTTCAGAGAGAAAAAGCGATATTGTATTATATGGAGGAAATATAATAGAAACATATAATTACAGAAAAAACAGCTCATTGAAGCTGGAGGATCATGATTGTGATAGAGGCAGTCTACAAAGGAACCACCTAAGCTGATCGAGAAAAACCAGGAAAACAGAGCAAATGATAACATATACCCGATATATGTGCAGCGCATACATCATCTATGTGAAGACTGAAAGAACTAGATTCATGGCAGTTTGACATCCAAAACGCCAAAACATATACAAGTATAAAAAACAAGAGGGAGAGACTAGAGAGAAGAAGGACAATCATAACCCGGGAATAGAGAAGTCTTGGATAAAGCATGAGAAATCTCCATATATAACCTTCATGGACCAAGCCCCAGGTTCGAGTAGCAGGCCCTCCTCTGACAATCTATTTGCTTGCTGATTTTGAGCACAGAAAATGTGATGAATGGAGCAATCCCTCAAGAGACCCCAAAAGAACTTAATTCTGTCCATCTAACCTGCAAGATGAGGGGCCATTATATTGCAGGATACTTTGACATGATCAATTATTGATTTGGAGTCGTCAAAGATCGAAATAGACTGAATATCAAAAAATATGTAGAAAGCAAGGAGGCCCGCTAGAGCTCTTGCTTCAGTGAAACTGTTTGTGCCCTTTCCACTGTGCCATGAGATAAAATATTGAAGCTCCTCGTCCATCAAGATGTGAAAACCACATCCACAGTTATTTTGTTGCTTAGCACCATCAGAAAAAGCTCTCGGGAAACCTGCAAGACTAACACTTTTTGCTTCTCTGTTGCATCTTTTCATACTGGGCTGCTTTTTAGGCACAGAGTCATAAGTGGAGATGATGTGTTGCAGGATAGATTTGAGCGGGAGTTTTGACTCTTTGAAAAAAATGTTATTTCTCCATCTCCATGCGCACCACAGCATGATGATAAGGATCGACCTCCATGAATCCCTTTGACCACACCACCATTCAAAAGCATATTGAATTGAATCAAAAACAAAATGAGGAAAACCATATAGAAGAGCCAAATCATGCCAGATTTGCGAGAAAGCTCTGCATTTAAAGAAACTGTGAAGATTTGATTCTTCTTCTGCTTCACACATCAAACATCTACTCGGACCATGCCACATTCTTTTTCTCAGATTATCCCACATCATATTCCTATTGTGGTAAACCATCCATGAGAAAAAAATAGATTTTGAGGAGCAGCCAGACTTCTAGAAAATCGCAGGGTACTTTGTTCTAGCTTGACTGGGCTTTTGCTCCATCAAGTCTGAATAAATATCTTTTACACGAACCGGTAGACTAGCTTTAGGCAATCGCCATAACAGCTGGTCATCCTGCATGGATCTGTGAAAGTCGCAGCCCCTTAACGCTACCTTGACATGATTCCAGAGCATAGCCAGAGGCGCAGGCATGCCAAGATCATTGGCCTCTTTCCAGAGAGGACAAGGACCACGCCAGGCATCAATAAGCTTATCCCAAGTGAAAATGCCAAACCTGTGGAAGAAGAAAAGAAGGTTTTTCGGGGATGGCAATACTTTCCCGACCATTCCAAAAGGAGTCTACGCCGATAAAGATTCTGCTGCCCGACTGAAGGGATCATTTCAAATTCTTTAAAAAATATTGTTCAACTTTGCGGAAATTGAGCCATATGGCTGATCTGTAAGATATTCCAATCCCGCCATTCCTGAACCAGTGCTCAACGGATTTTCCTTTCATATACTTATTTTTGATGGCAATGCTCCACGGCCCATCTCCGAACATGCCTCTCCACAACTATTTGCACAGGAGAGCGTTTCTGAAAGACCTCAGGTCCAGTAAACCCTAGCCACCTGAACTCTTGGGCAGGGCTATCTTTTCCAATTTTGAAAGGTGAAATTTGTGGTTGCAGCTCTTATGTATTATATGTTTTCTTGAAATTTCATCTAGGTTTTCTTTAGCAATTAAAATTTGACGTGATCAAATATGTGCGTTGAAGTTTTGATGTAAGATGCATGTATCATTTTCTTTATTGATGTGTTCCCATTTTAAAATTTGAATAAAACATAAGGTATGAATAGGTGGTGGGGATGGTGGTAGGATCCCATGTAGTCAAATTATCAGACAAATAGACGATATGTGTATTAGACATCAAACATTAAATACCATCGGCCGTATGATTATCACATCAGTGTAGTACCATCACAACAGAAGCCAACAAAAGCTATTATGACAAAACAAGATGTGAACAAAATGAACCAATTAGATAAGAGATAAATAAATTTGAATGCTATTAAATAATAATATAATATAATTTATAAATTTAAACTATATTATAGTTTCAAAATTGTTTGGTCAAAAATAGATTAATAGTCAGTCAATGCAAAGTCTGATGTGTTATACACTGCCTACGACATGTATAATAACATCACATCAAGAGACACACAAGAACTATATGAACAATTTATTTATATTACAAGGGAAGCTAAAACTTTCAGTTTACCAACTACAACTGAAAGGGCTACAACCCCAAGATATTTACCAACCACTATTAGAAAGAGTTACAAGCCCTGGTTTACTAGCATCCACTGGAAAGAGGTGACAACCTCCTGAAGGAAGCTACAACTTCCTTCCCTAGTACCACCTTGCCACCTTTAACAATAAAAGATAAAACAAAACTTTTGGCCTCCCGTACTAGGGACAATGACTCAATTATAACAATACTCAACAATTTCAATAATCAAACAATCTAGTCATTGTCCTCTTACTCAACCACTGCTACTCATCGACTGTTGTTTCACTATATCATCGTCAATGAACTTGTACCCATGCAAATTCATTTTCTCAGGTTGCTTTCTCAAACACAACTCAATGTGCCTTTGGTATGCCCATTGACAAGCTTTTAACAACCTCAAACTCAACCTCATACTAACCCAATGCCTTGTCATATATGATCATGATTGTTCTGATAAATCACTGCTATCCTTTTAAGTCATCAACAACTTTAGGTTTTCCCTTTGTCATGACCAACTTGCCTGTTGCTATAGTGATGAACTTCAAAAATATGCAATACAACAACAAAAGGAACTCTAATTCATACCTCTAATCAATTGCTCCAGATGTGCCTTGGGATAGACCTTAGATGACTAAGATTTCCCTAAGAAATCCAGCGTCAGAGAAGAATGTTGATTTCACCGAAAACTTTGTCAGGACCTGATCCACAACTTCATCAAAGGGTTTCTTCAAGACTTCTGCTTCTACAAATATCAAGACATGCACCAATATTTGCTCCAAACTTCTTCTAGCATCAAGGTTTGTACAAGGAACACACTTCAATCTAGGTGCTTCATTAAACTTTATTAACTTTCAAGCAAACTCAACCAGCCTTGATCACCCCTGAAACCATATTAGCCTTGGTTTTAATCAACCTAAATTGTGCCTCAAATTTGGAGCTTGTATCAACCTCAAGATAAATTGTGTATCAACCTCATACTTGGATTAACTTCAAGAGTACCTTTGAACCAACTTTAGATTTTTCCCTAAACAGGGCAGAAATTAATCCTTGGACACAGGGCTAAAATGGCTTCAAGTTTGCCCTGACATAGGTCCAAAATAGACCTCAGGGTTGTTGGAAAACATGGTATCCATGATCGGTATTTTTCATCTTGAAAAATAAATGGAAATTTGAATTTTTAGAATCTTTCTCCAAATTTATTAGGTTGACTAGGCCCCTAAGAGGCAACCATTCAACCCCCACTTGAAGAATATAAAGGAGACCACTTCTCCTCATTTGGACACATCAACTTGGTCTCATGCATCTTTGATCCAACAAAATTTTAGGAGGAAGCCAAAATTTTGGGAACTTGGATCTTAACATGGCACTTGATCATGATTTTGGATACTGGTTTCGCTATTATTATGTTATTTTTCATTTATGATGTATTGATACATCTAGAAACTCTTTCTCTCTCATAAAGAAGATATTTTATTGGGGTTTCCCCTTGTGGGTTTTGTCCTAGCTGTGTGGCTAATTTTATGTGTCTCTTGTCTCTTTGTTTCGTGGTTACTTCATTGCTCTTTCATGTTTATTAGTTGGTGTTTCTCTTTTGTATCACTGCCTAAATGATGTTGAATTTAATGCTATGTGAAAATAATGTTTAAATTGATCATTGAAGTAGTTATTGTGTGAAAAAATACTTAATTCTAGTAAGTGCCCTAGAAAATCAACATGGTATCAGAGCTGGGGAAGCATTGAAGATTGAAGAGCAAGAAGGATTACCCCTTTACAAATTTCTGAGTTCCTCGAGGAAACTTCTATTCTCTGTTTAGTATCTGACTTAGGCCGAGTTGGTATTGGTTTATGGGTTAGTTTTCTGTGATGAGGATTGTGATAGGGCCGAGTATTACAGGCTGTAACAAACATGGTTGAGTCCCTTTTGTTGAATAGATAAGAAGGTCTAGTACAACCTGAGTTCTCTCCAAGCCTAGTGAGGTTAATTCAGAGGCCAACAAAGGTATGATCATAGCAAACTAAGTTCTATTGTGTCTATTTTTTTTAGGAAACCCTAGGCCGAGCTCACTTGTAGGACTGAGTTCATTTGTAGTGGAGCGAAGGATAAATTTCTTGAGGTAATGAACAAAGGTCCAAATTGTGGGAGGATTGAAGTAGTTAATCATAGGACCAATATTATTCTAGCATGTAGGAAGAATAAGCGTGGATGTATCTTTAAGATAGATAAGTTTTTGTTCATTCAAGCTTCTGTGGCATCAAGGGAGAGCCAATGTTTCCTTCGTAGGTCGAACTCCTTTGTATGGGGGCTGAAGGTTTGTGTTTTGTATGCAAGTTTTCCTCCTGTGACATATACAAGCATGAGGTCCTCCCTCTCTGTGATACAACTATGAGCATACTTCCCCTTGACATGGATGAGCGCCCTCTTCTTGTTATCTAATCCAATATGCTTTAAGTCTATACGGTTCGAGATGTTTGTTCAATTCTATATGATGATCCAAACTTCTGGGATTTGAGATTTTGAGACAAAGAACTGAAGTCCTGAGTTAGATCCTTGTGGTGGTTCAAGTTATGGAAGATGTTCTTCAAAGCAACAATTGATTTGAGACCATGTCCTTCTGTTGCATTTCTTGATCCCAACTATCAAGCCTATGCTGAGCTCTATGATAATCTATGGTGGAGGAAGATGCAAAGCCCTTGTGTAAAAATCCTTGGGCACTTGGAAGCCTTAGAACTATGAGGTTCGAGTGTCAAGGCATAATCTGTGGATCAAATTCTCATTTGAGTATGTTGTAGTGGTGACCTCCTAAAGTATTTTTTGTAGGAAATCATTGTGTTGCATATGGTTGACATATATAGTATAGTGTGAATTGAAAGTATCAAGACCTACTAGAAAGTTGAGATTGAATGTATTTGCTTTGAGCTATAACATTATTATCAGAGACATGAATTGATTTATTGAGGTTGATATCCTTGGATGAGTTTTGTGATAGCATGGTTATTAAGGAAAAATCCGAGAAGAAGTCAAGATAAACCATGGATCAATGTTAAGCTTAAGAATTAAGCTTTTGTAAGTTTATAAATGTCATTTTTGAATTCTTCACGAATATATATAGGACACCTTTCACTTCATAAGAGCCGACTTAATAAAACAAAAGTCTAAAGATTTGGAATTGAGATATGTTGTGAAAGACATTGTCATCTAATTTGTGACAAGTCTGAGGAATAGTAGATCTCTACTATGAGATTTCAAAAAGTTTGCCAAGAAGCTTCTCTTATAGTAAATGTTGACATGAATGAGAAAACAAGAAATTTTATTAAAGGCAATGTTGTTTTTGTTGTCTCTTGTTGCAAAGGATATTGAGAGCTAATAAATTTGCTATATCTAGGGTTTAAAAGTCTAGAACATTTCTAGGATATCTTATAAAGGGTTTGATCAAGAGAAATCCTTAGGGTTGTACATTTTTTTATTTTTTTTAAGATTGCAAGGACAAGTGTCATCGGATTTTTTACACTAATTTGACTAGGGTTTAGACCCTAGGTTTGATGATTTATATTAAGAATAAAAAATGCAGGGATATATGTTTGACATTTAGGCTTTGTAAACCCTAAACCAAATTTGAAGAGTTATTAGGGGTTGAATTCAAAACCCTCACAAATTAAAGTGCAAACCCTATCAAGTCAAAAGGGTTGGAAATGAATGCCTAGGGCTTATGGACTCAAAGATTATTTACTGCTATTGAATGAAGTAACATGATGAAATATACATATGCTAAGAATCTGAGGCTTTGTAAACTTAAAATATATATTAGGGTTTAATGCTATAACCTTAGTTGTTAACCCTACCTCGATATAAATGATTGAGGAAATGTTGGACTTATGAATTGATTGCTAAAAGATCTGAAATCTTGATGTTGAGGCTGATTTGCAGGTTGGATTCTAAAAGGACTCATGACCAAGAGGGAGTTGTCTTGATCTCAAAAGATAAGTATCGTGTGTTTCTTTTCTTGTTTCAATTAATACTAACATTGGACTGTCTATGATTTGTAAAACCCTAGGTTGGGTTTGGAGAAGAAAATATAAGTCTAAGGACCCTAACCCTAATTCCTTCTTGATGATATGGACTCGTTCATAATGATGTGGATTTGTTGATGATGTGGACTCGTTAATGATATAGACTTCTTGATGATGTGGATGTGAACTCTTTATTAATTTTGATGTGGATGATGGGCTCCTTGATGATGTGAACTCTTTGATGTTGATATGGACCTCTTGATGATGTAGATGGTGATATGGACTCCTTAAGGATGTTGATGTGGACTCCTTAATGATAAATGATGCATACTCTATGATGTTGACAATGTGTTGATCTGAAATGGGGCACTAAAGGATTCTTTTCAATCAACAAGAACCTCTCCCACTCCAAAGCTTAAACAATTTCCAAGATTTATGCTTATGATTGATAATTTGCGGAATTAAAAGAACTTGAAATAGGTATATGCTTTTTGTTTTCCTTTAACTGCTTAATTGCCTTAAGTTTATTTGCTTAAACTGATATATAAACACACATAACAGTAAAATGCAGCAAATAAACAAACACATAAGACAACAATATAATATGGAGTTCACCCAAATCTCTTGGGCTACGTCTTCGTGAGCTCTAGTCAACTCAACTAGGCTCTTTGGGATTATGGCTTAAATTCTTTTACAAGTTCCACACTCAACTCCATATGTTTACAACTGAACCAATGGGCTTAGAATGCCATCTTTATCCCTGGCTATTTGGCTCTCGGCTCTTGGCTCTCGGCTCTTGGCTCTTGGCTCTTTGCAAGGAGAATAACTGCCTCTAACCTCTGGTGGCGTCTTTTTGTTCTCCTCTCACTGGCTCAGATTATTACAATGTGTGAGCTCCCCCTGAGTCTCTACACAACAATGGGATTTATCCCTGAGATGGCTCGAACTCCTCGAGTCCACAAGAATAACGCCTCCAGATCCCTTGGACGGTTACCAAAACCTCTTTGGTTCCCAAAAACGCCTTCCTATGTGCTGGACCCTTTTGTTCGTCTCTTCGTCTTCTCTTCTGCATTCTCATTCGTGTTTTCATGACACGTTCTGTTTCGTCATTTCCTTACCGTGGGGAACAAATGATGTTTAAAATAGAAACGGTTTGGAAACCAAAGGAACTGCGGGCGTGGCAGTCCCCATCGTCTGACCTTTCTCCGTAACAAAATCCTCAAAGCAGAGCAAAATTATGCAATATACATGGAAATACATTGCAAAATAGATTAATCCGGATCTTAAAGATCATCAACCCACATCTATAATATTTTGGGTCCACGCACCCATCGCAAATCGCAATGTTGCATGGTCTGTTGTTCCCATTTTCTCTGTTGCACTCCGATCTCCAATCTCTGATCACTCCGATCGGCGCTATCAGCTATTGGCGCATCGACCTATCGCTTATCGGAATATCGCATATCACATGGTCTAAAGACCTGAGGTCCATTCCTTTTCCGATGCAGTATTGCAATGTGATATATCGGCAATCGCAAATCGCAATCGCTTACGGCCCAAGGTCCATTCCTTTGAACTTGACTCATTGCGATGCGACTTAATCTGGTCCGTCAATTTGCCTTTTAATCCGACAGTTCGCACTAAACTTGAAACATCAAGCAGCTCGCTCAATCTCCACCGTTGATCTGCGATCTCCAATCCAATGGCTGACAGTCTTTTTGGATGGCCTACTTGTGCAGAGATCACCCGCCCAAAAAGAGCGGTTTTCTCTCTCTTGCTGCATGCTACGTGTTGGCTGGTGTATGGAATCAGGTGAAGCCCTTCCAATACCACTTACCGCCTGAAGCCTGCCCGAAATATCGTTTACCACCTAACTCAATTCCTTCACTGTTTTGTTCAATGATCCTTCGGGTCTGCTTCATCACATTTCTCTTAAGGCCACAATCCAAACACACCGCTGGCTTTTCTCTGATGCGATAACAATGGATGATTGCTCCATTGTTTTGCTCCCGTCCGTTGATCTTTCAGATCCAACAGCCCTTGAACATGAACATTGCATTTCTTTGACGAGCTTATGTTTCAACGTAGTTTCCCTGTCATACTTCGATTTAAACATTATCGAAGACTTGGAAGGTTTATTCAAGATCCATTTTGGATCACGCCTCCCCATTGGGAATCTTTTGGACCCCAAAAGCTGATATACTGATCTGAACAGTAGATGCGAGTGACAACACCCTCTTCTTTCAGCCTCCATACACTTTCCTTGCATAGTGCCTCTGAACCAAAGCCTTTGAACACTTCCTTCCTAGATGTGTTGGTCCTCCGGTTAAGAACTGTCTTCCTCCTTGACTTCAAGCAGAACTCTTGTTGAGAAGGTTACAAAAGGTAGTTTGAACTTCTCTTCCTTGATCATTGATCCAAGGTGGCTCAAACAAATGTGAAGTTACATGTTCTTCACAAAAATTTACATTTGTACCTGTCACAAAAATGTTCTATTGACATCTTGTCAACAACAACAGAATTACAGACAAAACTGGATAGCCTAAACTCTTGCTTCAACAAAAGAAACAGATTTCACATCTTGTGAATTACCTCCATGTCTTTACATCTGCATACAAATGATTGACTAGATAACAAGCCCAAAAAACCTTACATGCATGTTTACAACAAAGTAATCAACTCTTCAAGTTAATCAGACATACATGTTCAAATACAAGGAAAACATCAACATCCATGTGTTCATGCACATCATTCTTATGCATGCATTTCATCCTTCAACTTTCGCTTAAGTACATTGTACTTTCAAAGCTGAAATGAAAATGATTTAGTTGCAATAAAGTGAGTCTACATACTCAACTTTTCCATTCACCTTCTTGGTAAAACCCTGCAACCTGCATTCTATTAGTAGATAGATGCATTATATCAATAGACATGCAACCTTTAATTGGATAAGAACTCTAACCATTTCTTACCAATCCATTTAAAAGGTGTTTCCTTTGTCTGCACATCATCATCAACATGTGAATCATCCTGAAACACATCAATTATGGAATATTTCTTTCCATCCCTGTCATTCTTTCTTTCCACCTTCTTCAAGTTTCGTGGAAGCATTTTGGATTCAGAGTCCAACACTTTTCAACGATGTGTCCTTGCTTATGGCAATAAGTGCAACACATGTGCATCTCCTCAATAGCATGATTTTCCTTGTCCAACGGACCTTTGGCTTCTTGCTTGTCCTTCCAAAGTTTGTTGCATGTGGCCATTCTCTTCCAACGTCTAGAAACGCTATGGTTATCCAAACCACAAAAGGAACATGCAATTCTTTTCCCATTCTTATATGGAAATTTATCATGCTTTACATAATCAAAAGGAATATGATTAGAACTAGATTTACTTTTCTCTTTCACCTTTATTACCTTCATGAGGAGGTGAGTCAAATGAAGAAGTGGCTCCCTTTGGATCACCATCAATCTCTCCAATGGTTTTTGAGTTTCCACAACTCTCTGGTTCAAGTGTATGCTTGTGAACACCTTTGTCCTGCAAAGTATGTTTCAAACTATTGCATTCCCCAAGAATACAATCTTTACACTTCTAAGGTAGAAGACCTGACATGAAACTCCTTCTAGGAACTGTTTCAATTGCCTTCCTAGCTCCTTTGGAACTTTCTCCATAAGATTGCCCATAGCCAAGACGCAAGTACATAGGCCTTTCCTCAACCATTATTGGCTCAACAATACCCTGCACATGTTTGCCCAATCCTTTTCCTTCATAGCCTCTAGTATGTTTTTCAAAAGAACCAATATAAACATTCTTAGAGGAAATTGAAAACAAACTAGAATTATTTACTTCTTCTTCAAGCTGATACTTGACTAAGGCTTCTTTGGCAACAAGGAGTTGTGTCTCCAACTCACGCACCCTTTCCAGATCCATATTTGCAATATGAAGTTGTCTCTCTATTTCTTGTAATTTGTCAGAAAGAAACTGCTTCTCTTCCTTCATAGAATTCAATTGCTCTTGAAGTTTGGTACTCATTTCTCTCACCATATCCATCATGATGAACAAGTCTTGCTTCATGTCTTCATCAAAGAATCTTGTGATGAAGGAAGAATTTGAGGACTCACTTGTAGAAGTAGTCATTATCAAAATGAACAAAAGAACTTCAAACAAGACTAACAAAGAGATTATTCAAGAAACCTTTTGTAACAAACCTCTTGTGCTTCAAGGATTTCTTTGAGGTCCTTTGGGATAAGAAGAATGCCTTCAGCCCTTCTTCCTTCTTGTCCTCTCCTGGACTTAGCTATCAATAGCTTTCCCTTCGCCTTTGCAAACTCAAACAATAGTCAGTTTACAAACAATCAAACAATCAATCAATGACTGTTTAAACACCTTTCAGACAAGAAAGAAGATAGATTTCTCTATCAATCAAACATTTTAATCTGATACCACTTGCATCATGATACAACCCGCTTCATGATACAACCTGCCCTAGTATAACTTGAGCTCCGATATCACCTTCTTTGAAGGTGGGGTTAATCAACCTGATGCTCTGATACCACCTGATCTGAAATGGGGCACTAAAGGCTTATTTTCAATCCACAAGAACCTCTCCCACTCCAAAGCTTAAACAATTTCCAATATCTATGCTTATGATTGATAATTTGTGGAATTAAAATAACTTGAAATAGGTATATGCTTTTTGTTTGCCTTTAACTGCTTAATTGCCTAAGTTTATTCGCTTAAACTGATATATAAACACACATAACAGTAAAATGTAGCAAATAAACAAACACATAAGACAACAATATAATATGGAGTTCACCCAAACCTCTTGGGCTACGTCTCCGTGAGTTCTAGTCAACTCAACTAGGCTCTTTGGGATTATGGCTTAAATTATTTTACAAGTTCCACACTCAACTACATAGGTTTACAACTGAACCAATGGGCTTAGAATGCTATCTTTATCCTTGGCTATTTGGCTCTCGGCTCTCGGCTCTTGGCCCTTTGTAAGGAGAATAACTGCCTCCAACCTCTGGTGGCGTCTCTCTGTTCTCCTCTCACTGGCTCAGATTATTACAACTTGTGAGCTCCCCCCTGAGTCTCTACACAACAATGGGATTTATCCCTAAGATGGCTCGAATTCCTCGAGTCCACAAGAATAACGCCTCCAGACCCCCTTGACGGTTACCAAAACCTCTTTGGTTCCCAAAAATGCCTTCCTCTGTGCTGGACCCTTATGTCCGTCTCTTCGCCTTCTCTTTTACGTTCTCATTCGTGTTTTCATGACACGTTCTATTTCATCATTTCCTTACGGTGGGGAACAAATGATGTTTAGAATAGAAATGGTTTGGAGACAAAAGGACCGGTGGGCACGACAGTCCCCACCGTCTGGCCTTTCTTCGTAACAAAATCCCCAAAATAGAGCAAACTTAAACAATATGCCATATACACAGAAATACATTGCAAAACAGATTAATCTGAATCTCAAAGATCATCAACCCGCATCTATAATATTTCAGGGCCACGCATCCATTGCAAATCACAATGTTGCATGGTCTGTTGTTCCCCTTTGCTCTGCTACACTTTGATCTCCGATCACTCTGATCAACGCTATCGGCTATTGGTGCATCAACCCATTTCTTATCGGAATATCGCATATCGCATGGTCTAAATACTTGAGGTCCATTCCTTTTCCGATTGAGTATTGCGATGTGATATATCGGCAATCGCAAATCGCAATCGCTTACAGCCCAAGGTCCATTCCTTTGAACTTGACTCGTTGCGATGCGACTTAATCTGGTCCGTCGATTTGCCTTTTAATCCGACGGTTTGCACTAAACCCGAAACATCAAGCAGTTTGCTCAATCTCCACTGTTGATCTGCGATCTCCAATTCAACGGCTGATAGTCTTTTTGGATGGCCTAATTGCATGAAGATCACCTACCCAAAAAGAGCGATTTTCTCTCTCCTGCTGCATGCTACGTGTCGGCTGGTGTATGGAATCGAGTGAAGCCCTTCCAATACCACTCACTTCCCGAAGCCTGCCTGAAATACCGTTTACCACGGAACTCAATTCCTTCGCTATTTTGTTCAATGATCCTTTGGGTCTGCTTCATCGCATTTCTCTTAAGGCCACAATCCAAACACACCGTTGGCTTTTCTCCGATGCAATACCAATGGATGTCTGCTCCATTTTTTTGCTCCCGTTCGTTGATCTTTCAAATCCAATGACCCTTGAGCATGAACGCTGCATTTCTTTGACGGGCTTACGTTTCAACGTAGTTTCCCTGTCATACTTCGATTTAAACATTATTGAAGACTTGGAAGGTTTATTCAAGATCCATTTTGGATCATGTGTACTCCTTGTTGATGATGATAAGTACTCCTTGATAACAATGATGTATGACTCATTGAAGACGTGAATGATGTGATTAGATTCCTTGATGGTTGTATCAACTCTTTGATGTTTACTCTTTGATGATGTTGATGATGATAACTTGGACTTATTGACGGTGTGGACGCATTAATGACATCGAATCGATGATAATGATTTTGACTTGATGATGATATAGACTCATTGATAATATCAATGATATGTACTACTTATGTGGAATCTTTTGTTGACTTCTTGATGATAATATGGTGATGATAAGGTCAACTTCTTGATGATGACATGAAATCCATGATGATATGATGATGATGTTGATATGGATTCCTTAATGATGTAGACTATTTGATAATGGTGAAGATATGGATTTGATGATAATGTAGACTCCTTAATGATGATGATTATTCATTGATGATGTTGACTCCTTATCAGTCAACTCTTTGATGATGTCATGGACTCCTTGATGATGTGATGAAATTGACTTGATGTGAGAAGGCTAATATCAAGAGGGAGCTGACACACTCTCAAAAGATAAGTATTATCTTGATTGTTTCATTATGAGTCTCTTGGCTTGCTTGGTTGTTCTTGTTCTTCCATAACCTCCTCGTGAGGATTGCAGGTACATAATGAACACTGCCAAGGTGAGGCAAATCGTTGGAAATATTGGAAGAACAATGTGATGAAAAAATTCATGATAGGCTCTATGCTTAGAGGGAGCAAACAAGATTAGCTTGATTGAAGCACATTTCTGTGAGGATGATTAGAAGTTTTTAAGACTGATGTTGATATAGATATGCTAAAGATGAGTTTGTGAGTTTTTTGCTATGTAGAGGACTTCTGTGTAGGAGGGAGATGCTGTTGAGGCATGAACCTGGTGATATGGTTGGCACAATGGACGATAGGTCCATCGACATCTCCTTGATGAATGATTTGAAAAAGTTGCAAGACTCTGATATTGACTCTATATGATGATGTTTGTTTTCGTTGAAGCCATTTATTATTTGGATTCAAATATGGTCTGTTGGATTCTACTATGATTGCTAACGCTTGCTTCTGTGAGAAGTCATTTATTATCTGGATTCGATTAATGTCTATTGGATTCTACTATGGTTTGTTGATGCCTGTTTCTGTGAGAAACCACTTATTATCTACCAGATTCGACTATGGTACTGATATTCACTTCTATGAGAAGCCACTTATTATTGGACTCTACTATGGTTTCTAATGAGTGCTTCTAGGAAAAGTCGATGCTGATGTCTATTATTATCTCTTGATAGATGACGAGAGAAGCTTCGACCGAAGTTGAATGAACAATTGAATGTCATTGTTTCCTGCAATGTTTGTTAAAGTATAGAGATCCACCATGGCTACATTTTTTAGGTTGAACTGGTCACTGATGTGAAGAAACTAGAATGAACTAGAATCCCAATGAAGAGGGAGCACTACATAACATCATATTATGGACCATATCCTGTAGGTTGTGTGTCGTGAGACCTTGTGGTCTGGGAGATTTATTGTTGATTCCTCTTGTATGATGTGTGCCATGAGACCTTTTGGTCTGGGAGATGTATTGTTGATTCCTCATGTAGGTTATGTGCTGTGAGACCTTGTGTTCAAGGAGATGATTGTTGATTCCTACTGTAGGCTGTGTGCTGTGAGATCTTGCATTAGGGGAGTTTTAAGGTCTAAAATGGGCCTTCTAAGGAAATTATATAATAATAGTGGAAATAATAAAATAATATTAGGTTACATCATCAAATTTTAGAAGGAAAAAAGAAAAAAACTATTTTGTCAACTTATCTCCCTACGAGTTTACTCAAATTTCGAGCGGAAACACTCGTTGGATGCAAAATTTGATTCCTCATCCAAGGAGTACCCATGTTGCATACTATCGATGGACCCCGCTACACGAAAAATGAGAAACACATGAAAAACGTGATTGCAATCAAGTCTTTTCATGTATTTCTCATTTTTCGTGTAGTAGAGTCCATCGAAAGTATGCAACATGGGTACTCCTGCATTCATGTATTTTTCATTTTTCGTTTAGCGGGGTCCATAAAAAATATGCAACATGGGTACTCCTTGGATGAGGAATTAAATTTTGCATCAAATGAGTACTCCGCTCAAAATTTGAGTAAAATTTTAGGGAGATAAGTTGAAAATACTAGTTGAAAAAAAAAGTTTTATTATTTTAGTTTTTAATCTTTTTACCTTTTTACTCCAAAAATGGTGAATCATCACCCATGGTTAACATCATTATCTTGAGTCCTATTGGTTTTTATAAAGTTTATTTTGGTTGTACATTTTCTTAGGAGGCCTATTTTAGGCCTCAAAATTCCCCTAATGTGGTCCTTGAGATGTATTGTTGATTCCTCCTGTAGGTTGTATGTCGTGAGACCTTGTAGTCTAAAAGATGTATTGTTGATTCCTCTTGTAGGTTGTATGTTGTGAGACCTTGTGGTTCCGGAGATGTATTGTTGATTCCCCCTATAGGTTGTGTGTCATGAGGCCTTGTGGTTCGAAAGATGTACTGTTGATTCCTCCTGTAGGCTATGTGTCGTGAGACCTTGTGGTTTGGGAAATGTATTCTTGATTCCTCCCTTATGTTGTGCTGTGAGAATCGCTGGTCGGGGAGATTATTTGAGATGTATCTTTCCTTATGATGAGATTTATGATCTCTCCCTTAGGTTGCAGGCTGTGAGACCTATAATTGGTTAGGCAGATTGATCCTAATAGAGAGAGAGAGATTAGTATTTGTGATCTCTTCCTTGGATTGTGGGTTTACTCAAATTTCGAGCGAAAACACTCTTTGGATGTAAAATTTGATTCCTCATCCAAGGAGTACCCATGTTGCATACTTTCGTGTAGCAAAGTCCATCGAAAGTATGCAACATGGGTACTCCTGCATTCACATTTTTAATGTATTTTTCATTTTCATGTGGCGAGGTCCATAAAAAATATGCAACAAGGGTACTCCTTGGATGAGGAATTAAATTTTGCATCAAACGAGTACTCCCGCTCGAAATTTGAGTAAAACCTTAGGGAGATAAGTTGAAAATACAAGTTGAAAAAGTAGTTTTATTATTTTATTATTTTTTAATCTTTTTATTTTTTTACTCCAAAAATGGTGAATCATCACCCATGGTTAACATCATCATCTTGAATCCTATTGGTTCTTATAAAGTTTATTTTGGTTCTAAATTTTTCTTAGGAGGCCCATTTTAGACCTCAAAATTCCCCTAATGTGGTCCAAGAGATATATTGTTGATTCCTCCTGTAGGTTGTATGTCGTGAGACCTTGTGGTCTAGGATATGTATTATTGATTCCTCTTGTAGGTTGTATGTTGTGAGACCTTGTGGTTCTGGAAATGTATTGTTGATCCCCTCTGTAGGTTGTGTGTCATGGGACCTTGTGGTTCGGGATATGTATTGTTGATTCCTCCTGTAGGACGTGTGCCGTGAGACCTTGTGGTTTGGGAAATGTATTCTTGATTCCTCCCTTACATTGTGCTGTGAGAATTGTTGGTCAGGGAGATGATTTGAGATGGATGTTATGTATATTTACTTATGATGAGATTTATGATCTCTCCCTTAGGTTGCAGGCCGTGAGACCTATAATTGGTCAGGCATATCGATCCTAACAAAGAGAGAGATTAATATTTGTGATCTATTCCTTGGGTTGTGGGCTAAGACCTATGATTTTTTGAGAAGATTGATCTTGAGAGAGAGAATGAAAAGTACCTCCCTTTCTAAGTGGGAATGTTTGAAAATATGATAGCTATGGTTGATATTTTCATGTTGAAAAATAAATGGAAATTTGAATTTTTAATGTCTCCCTCCAAATTTATTAGGTCAGTTGGGTCCCTAAGAGGCATCCATTCGACCCCCACTTGAAGGTTATATAAAGGAGATCACTTCTCCTCATTTGGACACATCAACTTGGTCTCATGCATCTGTGATCTAGTGAAATTAAAGGAGGGCCAAAATTTTAAGAGGAGATCGAAATTTTAAAAGGAGGTTGAAATTCTAGGGAGGGCCAAAATTTCAGTGACTTGGACCTTAACATGGCATTTGATCATGGTTTTGGTTACTGGTTTGGCTATTATTATTCTATTTGTTATTTATTATGTATTGATAAATCTGGAAATTATATATCTCTCTCATAAAGAACTTTTAATGGGTTTTCCCTGGCTGTGTGCCTAATTTTTTGTGTCTCTTGCCTCTTTGTTTCATGGTTATCTTACTTCTCTTTCATGTTTATTAATTGATGTTTCTCTTTTGTATAAATTCCTAAATGACATTGAATTTAATGTTAGGTGAAGCTATCAAATTAGGCCTTAGATGGGGCCTTAGGGAGGCCAAATTTCAATGTGTGTAGGGCCTATAGCTATGGCTACATCAGAGAAGCAAAATTTTATGTAAAACTATCAAATTAAATACATGTATGTATATGGTTTTTTTGTTTGATGTCGATCCTTGGTTGATGTTGCTCCATGGAAGTCCTCTGCTTATGTTATCAAACCAAACAATTCCTCCCTGCTTATATGGGGTCAACCTCTTCGGTTCCCAGACCTAGAAGACTTTGAGACACGAAGAGCTTCAGATGGGCCTCAGGGAGGTCAAATTTCGCTACCATAGAGAGCCTTAGATTGGGCCTTAGGGAGGTTGAATTTCGTAGTTCCAAAGAGCCTCATATCAGACCTCCTTTTGCTTGAAAAAATGGTCTTATACATTAGGCAAATCACAAATGTGAGTTGCCTTAGGAGCTCATATTTAGCTTAGGAAAAGTTTGACAAAAAGATGGAATAATTAGTTCAAAAAAATTTCAGCAACTTTGCCTTCTATAGATATTCAACAAGCTCAAGGTTCGTATTTGCTTCAAATCACCTGAAATCCATTTCCATTTGATTGCGATGAGACGCTTATACATATGCGATTTGGAGGATCCCTAATAAGGGCCAACCTGATCCATGAACAATCACCACCTTTTGTTGGAGCTACCTTGAACAAGGAGACTTAGGACACTTTGAAATATAATTTCTTGTCTTTCATATGTCCTCTTTTATGTTGACTTGGACATGTATATTTAGTAAATTTAAATCATAGTTTTATCCTTCTTTTAGGGTAGCACTAAATGTTTAAGGCCATGAAATTTAGGGGCAATATGTTGGTTCTAAATCCATCTACTTGGGGCATCAAACTTCAAACGTCAAATCTCTCCAACCAAGAGGACCCACAAGGCATGCCACCTATCAAACAAAATGGAATGACAAGGGCTACCAATCTAAATGGTCCTTGCATTCAAAGTCAATAATTTGTGCATACAAATCACTAAACAAATGTTGGTCCATTCACCCTTTGACATCAATGACAAATTCCTCCAACAAATTGCAAAATTGGACAAATAATCTCAATACGTTGCTAATATAAGAGAAATTAGTTAAACTTAATAGTTAGGGTAACATTTATAATTCTTAGTAATATTAAGATACAATTGTCACCCAAAATCCTTTATAAAACAAACCTTTTACATAAAGAAATATTTGAAGTGCCTCATTATGGGATTATCTTTGCTACTAGAAAGAATGTCACACCATAGGAAAACAAATCAACAAACTCAATCCTCGTCATGGAGAGCTTAAGGTGTCTTTCTTGATTATTATCAAAATTATATTTCATTGTCTCTTTTACTCTGTACTAGGGAACTGAGTGCACCACGAGATTGAGTTGATCCCTTAATCATATTTTGGTATCATTTTGTGTTAGGAAGGGTTGGAAGCCAGCCATTAGAAGTTTTTTGTAAGAAATTATTATCCTTAGATTTGATATTTATATGATCAAGTTGCTTCGAAGTATTTTTTTTTTTTAGGTATTATGTTTTAGTCTAAGGAAATATTGGGTGGCCTATGATTTATGTATAACTATTGTGTAATTCATAACCAACATTCTTATCAGTGGGTAAGAAGGCCAGTGGAGATCCTTTTTTGGGGGTTCCAACACAGCTTGTGTTGATAACCTTTTGTTTGAAGGCACAAGTCAAGAATCATATCATTACACACTTTGATGAACATATCCACACACTATTGATATCTAACTTTGTTGGTTACACTAATTCCATTAGATTTTAAATCCATCTTGCACCCCCTCTTGTATGTCTTTATGGGACAAATGTTTAAATCTTAAATAATTTAGTGTTGACTTCCTTACTAAGGTAGGGTTACCATGATAGATCGATTGCATAGGATCATTCCAAGCAATGTGTATTACATAGTTCCTAATTCCATAAAGAGTGAAGAATATTTGTCTTTGGAATGTTTATCTCCAATATGCTAATAATCTATGGATATTTAGATAATTTCAAATGCCAGAAATCATTAGGTTGGTATCTACTCAAATTGGAAGCAATAGTTATATTAAAATTCATATTCATATTTAATAATGAAAACATAAATATATTGATCGATACATAATTGAATTAAATAATGAAATACACTAGTCCATTTTCATTGTTCATACTAGTACATACATAATTCATACTCATCATTCATCCATACACCACAAGATTCAATAATGAAATACATTGATCCATATTCATCATTCATCATTCTAGAATTTACATTGATTTAAAAATTAAATTTATCATTCACCATTCTAGAATGTAAATTGAGTTAAAATTTAAATTCATCACTCATTATTCTATAATCTAATTAATACTAAAAAAAATAGATTATAGTATATAACAATGTTATTGAAATTGAACCGGTGATCAAATTGGAAAACCCTCTGAAAAGAGAACCGGTCAAAAGTGACCTAGTACCGGTAAAAAAACCAGACCAAAAAACCAATCGACCACCTAAAATATTCAAATTTTCGAGAAAAACATATATATTCATGTGCATCCATATGAATCCAAACCATTTATACACAAATAAGAAAAAATTCTAATTTATATAGCATGTAAGGGTGCACATAACCAAAATAACACTAAGTGCAATTCATCTTTGAACCAAAAATACATTAACAAACAAGCTCTAGATGGCCTCTAGCATCTCAAAAGTCATGCTACAACAAATACCTATGTATCATCAAATTCATTACCTATATTGGGATCTTTGTCATCAATATCACCCTTTGAGCATTAAAATGAGAAAGAAAAAATGTAACATGTCAAGTCAAGATTTTGTTTGAGTGATGGGTACATTTTTAGTAAGGTTCAAGATAGAGGAGTTCGACAACCAATGCCACTGACATCAAGGTACATAGAGGGCTTGGTGCTCTTGATTAAATACTACTTCCATACCCTCTTACATGACAAAATCCAATGGAAACATTGCAATCCCCCAATCTTGAAATCTTGAAAAACTGTGAAGTTTGTTGGATTTTGAGTGAGATCTAAAATTCTACTTTCTCCATATGAAATCCAACGAGGTCAGAACCACTCTCAAACAACTTGAGTCATTTCATGGTAATGTTAAAAATTTAAGTAAAAGGGTGAACCTTTTACTTTAAGAATTTAACATTACCATGAGTTACATAGTAATAATAGGGCCATAGGTTTGAATATTAGATTTCCCCACACCAAAGTTCTTGAAACTCAAAAGGGTTGCTTCTAGGCATCCCCCCTCAAAAGGGGTTCTTCGAGGCATCTCCCCTCAAAAGGGGTGCTTTTGGACATCCCCCTTTGAGGGGGTGCACCCAGAAGCACCCTTTTTGGGGAGACACGTTCCCCACCAGCTTCTCCCTGCATCTCCCCAAAAGGGGGACATGGGGAAATGTTTCCCCAGGCATCCCCCCATCCCGGGTGTGTGGGAAGCATGGGGTGCATTCACCCCACCCTGAGGGATGCGTCCCTATGGAACAATGATTAATACAAATTTAATTGTTTGCTTTTTATTATTCTCAAGGTTATAATAGTAGCTCAATCTATTTTTGGAGGTATAGTTGGTTAAGCCTCAACTAAATATGATACACTAGTAAAATATGTTTTTCCCCCTTTTGTAATTTAGAACACATGTAATCTTGGTTTTTGATGCAATAAAGTTATATAAATTTCAATGTAGCATTTGTTAGTAGATGGTTAGTTAGTTGAAAATGATTAAGTCCTACTGAATTATTAATTTCCCCTATTTTATCACATATAAAAACCTTTTTCTTCCTCTAGTCAATCCAAGGGGCCACTAATTATACTATTGGTATATCGACTAAGAATTGGGTTGACGTAAGTGATGTATTAGATATTTCAAAGGTAATCACTCATTTTACATAACATTCTGGGTTTTCGGAGATCTTCTCATATTTCTTAGGACTAGTCCCTATTTACATTTCACATATCCAACAATTCCATGGTTAGTTTTGATAGTTAGGTTCACAACAAATATCAAAGCTAAGTTGCAAGAAATGTAAAAACAAGTACACTTTTTAGAAAAGGGCATGTCATGGCGTGATATTCACAAGTTAGAGAAAAAAAATGAATGAAAAAAAAACTCATTCTATAATAATTCAATCACAAGCGCACTAACGAAATATAATCTTAGTGTGTTGAAGAGAAAAAAATGAGTATTCCAAAGTGCACTTAAAAGAAAAAATATATCACAAGAAGTGCTCAAAAGTATGAATTTCCCTTAGGATTAAACACTTTAATGAACATATCAAGAAAATCACAAGATAAAATGACATGAGAGTTTGAGTTGTGAGTTGTCATTATGGGAATTTTGAGGTCTAAAATGGGTCTCCTAAGAAAAATGTACAACCAAAATCAACTTTATAAGAATCAATAGGATTGAAGATGATGATGTCAACCATGGGGGATGATTCACCATTTTAGGATTACTACTTTTTAAACTCGTATTTTCAACTTATCTGACTAAGATTTTACTCAAATTTCAAGAAAGGGTACTCGTTGGATGAAAAACTTAATTCCTCATCCAAGGAGTACTCATGTTGCATACTTTTGAGGGACCCAACTACACGAAAAATGAGAAATATATGAAAAAACATGATTGCAATAATGTTTTTCATGTATTTCTCATTTTTTCAACTTGTATTTTCAACTCATCTCCCTATGGGTTTACTCAAATTTCGAGCGACAACACTCATAATCTAATCTTATTTTATTAATTCCACTATTATTTTATAATTTCCCTAGGAGGCCCATTTTAGACCTAAAAAATCCCCTAATGGTATTTAGACACAACTCAAGTGAGGCATCCTTGTAAGAGGGGGTTATGGGCCCACAAAATAAGGGTACACTAGAGAGTTATTGAGTCTACAAATTAAGTTTGACTAAGTTGGCCTTAATCATAAACCTACAATAAATGAATTAAAAGGGGGCCTTAGGCATAATTAAAAGAAAATAAAGATATGTATGAATGGGTCATGGCCACATGTATAAATTACATCAATAATTCTAGTAGGAGACACATGGGTCATGGCTACATGTAGGAGCTAACTTGAGCATCAATCTACGCAAAAAGGGGGTGTATTTAAGTAATGGACTACTTTTCAACCAACCCATTCCATGAACTTAACCTCTCTCCAAGTGTCATGCCATTATGAATCATGAGGGAGCACTGGCCACTATAACCTCACATGCAGTGGGAAACAAGGATATTCAATTATCACCTCTAACCATTATGGTTCATATGCCCGCTACCCTAGGCAATAATCCATTTTGTCTTCTCCCACACAGTGCTTGTGGGATAAATCCTTCCCTATTCATGCCCCATCATGTGTTAGAGTTTGAATTCAAGTGCACTCTATATCCAATTGGAGTTGTATTCATGTAAAGGCATTGTGGGGAAGACCCACTCTTCATTACAAGTTCTAGGGGCATTCTCTGGTGCTTGATTATTACACGTTATGGAATGTGTTAGCATGGACTATGGGGAACTACAAGCCACCCACACTTCCCTTCATCAACATCACTTAGCAATCAAGGATATGCGAGAGGAAATGGAGGCATTAGTGAAATATCTAACTATAGTTGACGATAATTCAAGCTTTGGGGTGGATGTTCTAATTAGCATCCTCCTCCATGAAATGATGAGTTGATTTCATCGAACAATCGGTTAACGCACGTGTATTTAGTTTAGCTCTCTTATCAACCTTATCTGAGCATTGGTAAGATTCTTTCTGGATTTAGCATGGATACTCCCTCTTCCTCTATTACAAAGGAGTAGTGTCCAATGTGCACAAAAGCGCCTTATGACAATCTAGTCAACCTCAACAAGTAACTATGTGTTTGCTTAAGAACCTTGTTAATATCAACACTTTTTATATCTAAATATAATTATGGACACGAGACTATTTTTGGATTTTGTATTAGATGCATGTACTAAGTGAATTTCAGTCTCTGAACCACCTTGGTCATATAGGAATATCCTATATGTTGTAGCTCAAAATGACTAATTTTTTTTAGCTTTGTTAGATTCTCTCTTTCCTAGATTTATTCGGGTGTTATCACCTCCTTGATATAGTTTTGAAAGGGTTCTTTCCAACAATCCTTTTGGACACAACACCTAGCAAGGAGGGCAACTTGTGGGGAAATGAAAAATCTTGGTATATTGATGACCACATGTATCCTTCAATCTAAGTGGGCAAGGCTTGAAGCTAGATGATGTGAAGTGTTGATTGGGTGGCGCTCTCTAAGTGAATAGAGGTCCTGTATATAGATTAGTAGTTGGAGAATCCTTAATGGATCATATGCTAGATAAATAAACGAGGTAGTTGTTTTCTAGAAAAATCTTATGGATATTGTCCACAAGAAATCTCTTTCTATTCTTTGGTCAATTGATGACAAAAACATAATGGAGAAATTATTTCATTAACATAGCTTTTGATAAATTTATACACACTAATTATTCTGGGATGACATAGTTAAATTATTGGTTGAAGAAATTCTCATTCTTACTTTTTGAATCTGCTCCCTAATTACTTGAAGCATATTTCCCACTCAAAGAGGATATTAATATGGTAAATCAGTGCATGGAGATTATTCTATGACCTGGGTGAGTGCATGGGATATTATAAAGATCATAAGAGCCTCTGAAGAAACTTGACAGCTGAGGACTTGCAACGTTGCCAATGAATCTCGATAGGCACCATCATGTAGTTTGAAAATGAAATTTTGGAGATTCAAAGTAGACGAATTATTTTGGAAAGCAATGTGACCTTATTTATTGGCAAAATGATGGTGTTTTGATAAATTAGACAGTTGTCTATGAATCAAAGGCTTGCCATATTTTGTCTCGTTCAAATCAAAGAGTAAGTTGAAATCAACTGTTGTAGTTCTAACGCGAACCCTACATGTTCAATACAAGGGTTGCTTTGAGGATCGAAATTTCTAACATATTAATTGATTCCAACTCCCTAAACAATGCAAAAAGTGATTTCATTTTTGCTCTACGTTATTGATATGATACACCCTAAGGCTACAATTTGAAGTTAA
This sequence comes from Pinus taeda, assembly GCA_000404065.3. Taxonomy (NCBI): domain Eukaryota; kingdom Viridiplantae; phylum Streptophyta; class Pinopsida; order Pinales; family Pinaceae; genus Pinus; species Pinus taeda. Next base: position 55,045 of record APFE030651651.1, read on the forward strand.
TATTCTCTCACCGAAAGTATTGAAAATGGTGTGTGAAATTATAAAGTATGAGGTGCTTTCCTTAATTTCAAAAAGTGCTTTGATGTTAAGAAACTTCTTCGTAAAGGGTGTGACACAATTAGAATATCAAACTTATGAACAGGACCACATGTCAAGTGCACGTGGAAAACCAATCACGCACAAAGGAAAGGGAAGTCATACATAAAAATTTAAAATGTCATTCGGATTTGTGCCTTGGGAGCAAAAGACAAGGAAAGTGTTGAACAAATGCTCCAGGATATGGACAAAGAAAATCACTGAACACAACTTACTAATGCTGGTTAAGATGAAGCGCATAGCTTTATCAACCAAATGCCAGTAAAATCTAATCCTACTATTTTGTTATGTTAGCTTGGGCCAACGAAATAATTTTATGATAAGGATTCTAAAATTGTTCCACTATATGCGTTACTGTTTGAAAATCCATGTGGAAATGAGCATGCGTGGTATGAGAAATACAAGATCCCTGGAATATGTGAGATTCTTATTCAATTGGTTCACCAAACGAGACAATTCCAAGGTTGCAAAGGGCCTTTCAAGAGACAACGGAAGAAAGAAAAGATAATAGTAGAGAAAAGGTTAGCTAACATAGGTGCAGTAGTAAATTAAAACCAGTTTTAGATTTGAAAGAACAACATCAATGTAATTCCAAATTTTGAGTGTTTGAAGATTATAGCGATCGAGTTATTTCATGATTTGAGGACATTTCCATATCTTAGGGATTTAATAAGCATCTTCAAGTAGCGTTAAGTTGAGAGCATTCAAAGCATACAATTGTCATATTATGAAATAAATGTGAATTCAATTCATATTTGAAGGCATTCAATTTCTTTTAGTTCTAAATTTCCTGCAACTAATCATCATTTCATGATTTGAGGACATTTCCATATTTTAGGGATTTAATGAACATTTTCCAATAGCGTTAAGTTAAGAACATTCAAAGGATACAATTGGCACAGTGTGAAACAAATGTGAATTCAATCCATATTTGAAGGCATTCAATTTCTTTTAGTTCTAAATTTCCTGCAACAAATCATAATCCTGTTTATTTTAGTTTATTGTGATCCCTCAAAGCTTGTAATAACTTGATAATTATGTTTTTCTATATATTCTAACATTTTCAATGTAGAAAGGGTTCACTTTTGGGCCCAAAAACATTTGTATTATGTAAAATCCTTCATATTTCAGAGTTTTAATCAAAAGCTCATATTTTTAATTTATGACATACTTTGTTCATTGTGTGAGTGATTTCTTGTGTTACATAGTCTTTTCTTCGTACATTTAAGATTATGTGGATCATTAGGAGAGGCTTGGTTAAGGTTTAGCCTCCCTTAAATCCCATAGAAAAGTTATATTCATTATTGAGTTAAGACTAAATAAACTATTTATCTGTACTAGTCCCTTTCCACTTATAGATTGTTGCCTTCTGGACAATTCCTATTTGTATTGTTGTTAAGCTATTGAAATATTTTCTCCACGCTTTCCATTCTTATTAGACAATATCAATATTCAATATGGGTATGTGTTATCTGATATCTTCTTAAGTTTCCCATCCTTATCTTTCAAACTGTTTTATTTTGAAATGTTGAATGCTAGCACTTTGATTAAACCTTTGGAGAGATAGGCCTTTGCCCTAAAGAAATGAGTTTAACCCATTAGAAACCACCTCTCAAAAACCCATAAATCTGGCCATTGTGCTTAAAAGGCTATTTTTCATTGCCATGAAGAGTCAATTAACCTTGTAAAATTTGAGGGACTCCCCTATGGTTCAAGGGCTAGCCCGAGCCTAAAGTGTAGGGAGTTTATTTCTTGGCACAACTTCTAGCCAAAACACTCTCTTTAAGAAATAGATACAACACTATATATGCCCCTCTTTTGTGTGCTTTGGCCAAAGCCTTTTATATAATCAAATTTCACTAGCTTTTGTTAAAAAATAATAATAAGGTAAACAAAAAGCACATTAGGCTTTAGTTTTGTAACAATCTAATATCATATATAATGCCCTCCTAGACACTATGACAACCTAACATGCTAATATATAAATTAAGACCACATGACAATTATTATTATTATTTTGAACATGTTTGTTTGTGTGTGTATAATACCATGATTTCAATTATTATAACGTAATGTTGCTTAATTCTTACAATTGCGCAAGGAAATATGAGGCTAGGTGAGTTGATATTTGGCTAAGTGTTGGCCAAAATTTTTCATCGAGCTGAGAGAACAATGATTCTTTTATAGGTTGAGCTCTGAGTTGGAGCAAACCATTGTAATAGTTTCTTTATTCCACTGATTAATGCGAAGAAGCGCTAGGGGTTTTTCTTGAGCAGTTGCAATTCTATCAAATTCCTACAAGTATATGAGATCTTGTTTGTGGGTCAAAGGACCTTCTTCAACTAGGGAATTAATTGATAAAGTCTATGGAGATACACATACTCTACCCACATTAGATTTGAATATCTAACTTACTAAAAGGAAAGAAATATCATTGACCATTAAACCTATGTATATAATAAAAAAAATCATATAATATAAAATATATTGAAAATAATCATAATTACTCTTTAAATAAAATTTCAATATAAAATATTTAACCTAATAAACACATAATGTAATTATTTTGTAAAAATATATTTTTTATTTAAAATATTTAACTTAAAAATATTTGCATTGTTATATTATTTATTCGATCATAATCTCTATTTTAGTCTAGATGGTGAACCGCACTAAGTGATTTAAAAGAGGTAAACACAATAATTTGAATGTGATTCTTTACCTAATCTTTTTATATAACTTATTAGTCCCTGCCTCCGGCATAGCAGGGACTATAGTGTTCGATATGACGTTGACTGGCTATTAAATTGTGGGTTGACCATGTATTTCTGCAGGTTATTCAGTGTTTAACCAAAGTTTATGTTGAACGCTTTGCTCGCCAGAAAATTTTAACCAAAGTTTTCGGTTTACCCTCTTATTGCCCGCCTCACGTCCCCCGATGCACGCACAACTTAATTTATCCTAAGTCCTACAGCACCTAAGCCGCGCGCACAACTTAATTTACCTAAATTCTTTCTCTGGCGGCAAGACTAGCCAGCACCTAAGCTAACAGCATCAACGTTTAGACATTTGTTCATTTGCATGTTGACCACCTGTCAGAGCCTGTGTTTACCACCCAAGCTTACACAACGTATGACCTGGTACTGGCATGAAAGGGCTTCTAATGGATTCTGGGTAAGATACATTTACTTTTCCTTTCTTCACCTTTCATTGCCATTCTCCACAGTAATTATGAAGTGAAATGGTTTCCTCTGAAATTTCCAATGTACTCAACAATTTTGCTTTTGTTTTTGTTGATTCACGGAGTTGAGACGCTGGCTGTAATAAGCCTGTTCTTTGAGTATTTTTTTTCTTGTTTCTTTGTTTAAAGAGAACACCCCTGTATCAATTTGAATACTGAATCATTTATGGTCTATATTCTAGGGAGTAGGCTTTTAAAGTGTTCACTGCCAGGTATACCTCTTCTGTATACCATGCTCCCCTACATTCTCTAATTAATTTTCCTATCTGTTTTCGGCTTACCTATTCATTTCCATATCTTGTTTTGCAGGTATGTGAGTGCGCATTTGCTTTATATGCCCTATACTTACAAATTTCTTGAAATTCTAATTCAGGCTTCCAGCACGACAGGTTGGTCTCCACGGCACCCCTCATTCACTGGTTGACACCTTCATTGTACTAGAAGGCATGAGCTCCCCATTTTGTTTGACTTTTTTTCTCTAAATTTTTATTATCGCAATCTAGCACCCTTTAGTGTATAGCTTCTCAAAGTCTAATTTAGATGAATAGTTCTGCTAATTTGGTATGTTGCCTAGAATTTTGAATGTATGCTTTTACTGCAATGAGAAAGATTTTATGTACTTGTGTCAGCTCTTTGTTCTGTTCCAGTGAACCTGAATTTCTCTGTTGTTTATATATATTTCTGTTACCTCTAGTTTTGGGGTAGCGTTAGTTTACCAAAACCTGGATAATGACAAATAAATTCTTGTCCCTTATTGTGATTTGTGTTGAATCACGATGTTTCATTTTTTTTTTTTAGTTGGTTGTATTCGTTCTGTAAGATACTATGTCATATCGCCTTCAACCTATCAAGCATGAGCCGAAAGTACTGGGTACACACATTGCTGATCAAAGCTTTTAAGAAAATTATTACTTATATTCCGAGGTATTTCTGCTGCTAGTCCTAAATTCTGATTCATGGGTTTTTGTTATGTGTGAAAATAGGTTCCATATTATCGCAGAAATGACACTGGATGATCTCTATAGGGACTTGGTTTATTTCTTCTTGTTATATCTCAGATAGTGCCTAAACTTTGGAAGACATGGTCATGTTTTATTTGGCTAATTGAGTGTTTATTTTCGACACTCACCCCATCTTGCTAAGACCATTCATTTTTGGTTTCCACCTATGAGTGTTTTTCTTTTTTGTTCATGGCCATTGCATAGGCTTATCTTCTAGCTAAAATTTTCTAGAGTAATTGTTACACATGTCGTCTCCCCAACCTGCATAGCCTCATCAGGCGAATGATCCGGTCTCGCAAGGTGACCGCTGGGCTCGGGTTTATATGAAACCCTCCTCGGTATAATAAATTTGGTCTCACTTAAAGACTAAAACTACCAAAATTTTGCCTAATGCTAGGTTACCTAGATTTGGTTATTACCTGTGATCTTTAACTATGACAAATATTAATACATAATCTTAGTCATAATTCTGAATAATCATTGATATACCTATCGTTTCACCAGTGTAATTTATTCCAGCAACCATATTCCGCCTTATTAGATCATATAGAATGCTATATGTGCAATAACTCTAGACAGAAACAGTGTGACGGTATAAGTAGCATAGTAGGGTTTCCTAAGGAAATGAGAGATGAAGTTATTACCACAAATTCTACAAACAGAGATTCAAATTTAAGAGTATTTCAGCGCATACAAACAGAGATTCAAATTTAAGAGTATTTCAGCCCATACCTAACAGAGATTCAAATTTAAGAGTATTTCAGCCCATACCTTCAATCATGATAAATAGGTTGCCAGGTTGAATCCCTATTACAATATTTCATTGCATTATGGGAGTTTTTGGGAGCATTAGCATAATTTATTCCTCTTCATTGTCTCGTGCTCTGCTACAATACCATAAAAGGATCGTTTGAGCTTTCTTTGCATGTCCGGAGGATTTTCCCTGGCTTACCAGACCAATGAATGTTACCTCTTTTCATATCACCACCATAAAATTGTAATCAATGTTGCTTGCTCCAATACGAGTAAATGCAGAAAACAAAAGTTGTGCACTCGTGAGTACACACAGCTAAAGCTGTGAATGCACACAACAAAAGTTGTGCATTGGTGGTGTTTATGCACAACAAAAGATTGGCAGATAGGGAAATCAATTTAATAAAATTGATACCAATAGTCTCATGTATGTTTTAGCAGAAGGACAAAGATCCAGAAGGGGTAGCCACTTGGCTACTCCATGCAAAACCCACTTGGTGAATACAAAGCTGTGAATGCACAAAACAAAATTTGTGCATTGGTGGGACCGAGATCAGAAGTTGCCCTTGGCTAAAATTTCAGTGATCAATTTCAAGACTTCGTGAATCTCCAATACTGGAGAATGCAATGCCAAATGTTTCAGATAGAAGGCTTCCCAAGATGAATATTCATGACTGCAGAGATTAGACAATAAGGGTGCACTGTTATGAAGTTTTCCTTTAATCACTTCTACTCAATCTTCAAAGGAGGCCTTTAGATTAATCACTTCTACTCAATCTTCAAAGGACATAGGAAGAATACGAGTCACAAGATTTTTTCCCACCGCGACCATGGCACTGCAAGTGTCCGCGCCATGAGGTAAGATGAATAAATGTTGAACTCTGTTCTAACTGTGTTGGTGACATCTGGTAAACATGCATGTTGATGTATTTCACTGTGGATGAGTGGTTGACAGATCACCTTAACGCCAGAAGCAATATTCATACTTGCACCAGCTAGGTTACTCATGAATTTGAGCCGATCTTTCATCATTTTGTTTTCTATAAATGTCAAACTTGTAGCTGCCTATAAAAATATGTTTTGGCCAGGAATCTATACCGATAAAGTGGTATCAAGCCATCTGTTAAATTAGCTACTGTCATCCACTTAAACTCGTGGAAAGCATGCTGTTAAATGTGACATCTGGTAAACATGCATGTTGATGTATTTCACTGTGGATGAGTGGTTGACAGATCACCTTAACGCCAGAAGCAATATTCATACTTGCACCAGCTAGGTTACTCATGAATTTGAGCCGATCTTTCATCATTTTGTTTTCTATAAATGTCAAACTTGTAGCTGCCTATAAAAATATGTTTTGGCCAGGAATCTATACCGATAAAGTGGTATCAAGCCATCTGTTAAATTAGCTACTGTCATCCACTTAAACTCGTGGAAAGCATGCTGTTAAATGTGACATCTGGTAAACATGCATGTTGATGTATTTCACTGTGGATGAGTGGTTGACAGATCACCTTAACGCCAGAAGCAATATTCATACTTGCACCAGCTAGGTTACTCATGAATTTGAGCCGATCTTTCATCATTTTGTTTTCTATAAATGTCAAACTTGTAGCTGCCTATAAAAATATGTTTTGGCCAGGAATCTATACCGATAAAGTGGTATCAAGCCATCTGTTAAATTAGCTACTGTCATCCACTTAAACTCGTGGAAAGCATGCTGTTAAATGTGACATCTGGTAAACATGCATGTTGATGTATTTCACTGTGGATGAGTGGTTGACAGATCACCTTAACGCCAGAAGCAATATTCATACTTGCACCAGCTAGGTTACTCATGAATTTGAGCCGATCTTTCATCATTTTGTTTTCTATAAATGTCAAACTTGTAGCTGCCTATAAAAATATGTTTTGGCCAGGAATCTATACCGATAAAGTGGTATCAAGCCATCTGTTAAATTAGCTACTGTCATCCACTTAAACTCGTGGAAAGCATGCTGTTAAATGTGTTCTCTTACAGATCTGATCTCTATAAATAAATGCATTGAGAAGAGTGTCAAATTCAGATTTCCGCGTTGGCTGCTTCCAAGAAGCTGAGTTTTATACTTTTAAAACCTAAAAGGCTCCTGCTCCCACATCTGAAATCAATCCAATGCTATAGGTTTTGTAAAAATAAAAATAAAATAAAATAGGTTTCGTAAAAATAAAAATAAAATAAAAAAGAGGAGTTTAACGAAGCTACCATTTCGTTTAAAAAATAATGACAAAATTTTAGTAAGAGTTTGATAAAACCTGGTTGAAATTTTTAGAAATCAGAATAATAGTTATAAGTTTCAGGATTTTAAGTATTTTAAAAATTTTAATACCAAATTCCAAAACTAAATATGAACAAGAGTAATCTGACTCAACATTTCTAACAAGAGTAATCTGACTCAACATTTCTAATAAATGTGACCAAACATTGTATCACGTTTTGTTTTTTTTTTTTTTTTTTTTTTTTTTTTTTTTTCCAAAAGCTTAGTCATATAATACAAATTACACAATAAACACATTAAATTACACATTAAACACATTAATTTTTTTTTTCCAAAAGCTTAGCCATATAATTCTCGTTAAATGTATAAATAAATTTAAAAAATATTTTTATGCTTTTTTCCCAAAAGCTTAACCATATAATTATCGTTAAATGTATAAATAAATTTAAAATATATTTTTAAGGTATAAAAGTTTCAGTACCCAGGAAAAAACTATTAAACACAAATTACACATTAAACACATTAAATTACACATTAAACACATTAAATTAGTCTTAGAGCATTCGCAATTGGCAAGGAAGAATAAAATTAATGTTTCAAGCATTTACATCATATATATATAACTAATATAGCTATTTAGTAAAAATCTGAATTACCTAAATAAAGTCAGAAATGTCTCGATCGTTCTATTTCAAAATTAAATACATGCTATGTCCTTCGTATCCTGTAAATCGTTCTATTTCAAAATTAAATACATGCTATGTCCTTCGTATCCTGTAATTATATCATCACACGTACAAATAATGTATTTCTGTTTGGTATCTTTGAATGGTGAGTAATATAGACCCTACAGAATAATAGTTATAAGTTTCAGGATTTTAAGTATTTTAAAAATTTTAATATCAAATTCCAAAACTAAATATGAACAAGAGTAATCTGACTCAACAGTTCTAATAAATGTGACCAAACATTGTATCAGGCTTTTTTTTTTTTCTTCCAAAAGCTTAGCCATATAATTCTCGTTAAATGTATAAATAAATTTAAAATATATTTTTAAGGTATAAAAGTTTCAGTACCCAGAAAAAAACTATTAAACACAAATTATACATTAAACACATTAAATTAGTCTTAGAGCATTCGCAATTGTCAAGGAAGAATAAAATTAATGTTTCAAGCATTTACATCATATAAAAGAAATGTTAGCCGTGCATATTACTCTGTGTTAATCATAATATCAACAACAAAACTGAACATTACAAATATCATAACAAAGTGGAATAGAGTATAATAATAATAGTAATTTAAACATAACGATAACATATATATTAGTAATATATATATATATAATATATATATATATTATATATATATATATACTAGTATATATATATAACATAGCTATCATAATATTAATAATATAGCTATTTAGTAAAGTTGAATTACCTAAATAAAGTCAGAAATGTCTGGATCGTTCTATTTCAAAATTAAATACATGCTATGTCCTTCGTATCCTATAATTATATCATCACACGTACAAATAATGTATTTCTGTTTGGTATCTTTGAATGGTGAATAATATAGACCCTGTTGTTGGATGTGGTACGCAGACCATCAAATTTGAAGGCCTATATACCATGCAAAACAGTCAGATTCTAATAACCTATATCCCACATGTAGTGGCATTAAACATGCACAACAATCATTCTAACAACAGGACAAGCGCTTTCCATGTGGCATTAAACATGCACAACAATCATTCTAACAACAACATACGATAGTGACAATTTCTTCGGCATGTTCGTTTATATAATGGAGGACAAGCGCTTGGAAAGCATCTTCAGAGTGTCTACCAAACACACTGATGCATGCCTCTCTCACCTGCTCAGATACGTACTGCTTAATTAATGCTTCATTTTCATCCCCTGCACAAGGTTCACAGTTCTTCAACAGCCACATGCTTCATTTTCATCCCCTGCACAAGGTTCACAGTTCTTCAACAGCCACATTCCCAGGTTGAAATTTCGAAAGTCTAAGGGATCAACGCTTTGAATGGCCACCATAAGCTTTAAAGGATGGCAGCTATTGAAGATGATGGGAGTATTCTCTTCTTAACCTCTCTGCCTCTAAAGCAAGCTCTGTGAATTCTGCGCACGCTAGAAGATCCACATCGATAGGTTGTTGACCAGACCTTGTAGCCATCAATTCTTCTGCTTGATGATGCATTTGCTCAAACTGTGCAGTAATTATAGGCTTCAGAGATGTCCTGAGAGACTGCTCCACAACGCATCTCCTGCACTTGCACTTGAAACCCCAGTACTTGCACTGGCTTGGCGCTGTAAAAACTCTCTCCGGCAGGGACTATCGCTACGGCAGTGGCTCCCTTGTCAATTTAAAAAATCTCCTATATTAATTATATTAAATCTAATGTTTTAAAAACATGAAATTCACTTTATATTTCGAAATCCTCAAGTTCACTTTCTATTTCTAAGTAAATCATATAAAATAAAATAAAATATTATTCTAAGTTATGTTTGGTATAATACATTTTAATGAAAAAATACCCTATTTAAAATTTGATGTGATATAACTTTCTCATTTAAAAGCATAAAATTCACTTTTTATTTCGAAAGCATGAAGTTCACTTTCTTCACAACTTGTACCAAAGGAAAAATTAAGTTATATATATATGAAAGTAAATAAAACAAGAAAAATTGCATAGCAATAAGTCCCTGCGTTGAGCAGAGGCTTGTATGAAAGATTTGACATATGAATAATCTAGTTCAGAGTATAACTATGGATTCTTTAATTCCTTACATAAGTTAATTTAAACTTAAATGTGAATTGAACTAGATTAAATATGGAAACTCTGATGGAGGGGAGAAATCTCATGAATTATATTTTTATTTAGTTTTATTTAAAAAAAATCAAATCCAAAATATTGCGGTTAATTCTTTAATTCCTTACCTGAGTTAATTTAAATTTAAACTGAATTGAAAATGATTTAATATTGAAATGGAGTGTGTTCACAATTTTTTGCAGTTATATAGATGCCATTACGCTCAGTGAGTTTCCATTACAAAAATATTGCAGTTGATTCTTTAATTCCTTACCTAAGTTAATCTAAACTTAATCTGAATTGAAGAAAATTTAATATTTTTTTTTTCTCGGCAAAGTCTAAACTAATTTATATTAAAAAAGATGAAAAATTATATACAAGAGGTGTGAGCCTCTGAGAGTGCCGCTGATGACTATGCAGCTCTCTTTCAAAAGTATGACAAAGATAACTGTTCTGCTAGTGAGAGGGCTATTAGTGACTGCACCTCTCTTTCAAAAAAGTTACAAAATTAACTGTTTCAGTAAACATAAGCATAACATTACAGTGTAGAGGATATTCTTGGATACTAAGCATAAGCAAGGAGAGATAAGAAAGTTTGAAGAAGAGCCTATGTGTATTTTAAACACCTAATGCCGCGCCAAGAAGACCGAACAGGTAAAGCCCAGACAAAGAAACAGAACATAGCAAAAACTTAACATACTGAACAGAGCGAACTACTTGATGTTTGCAGACCCTTGCCCGATGTCCTCGTCCAGGGGCTCCCAGGTAATCTCCATTCCGGGCGGGACGTCTTCCAGCTTCATGCCCGACGGTGGCTTTGGATACAACAGAGTGCTAAAGGGCATTTCTGGCTCCTTATGCTTGCTTTGAGTCCCCTGTCCTTCTTCTGTCCTCGCCGAAGAAATCTTTGCATGTTCTGGAGCCATTTCCAAACTGTCTTTTCCTTGCAAGCTAACGATTTCCTGAATTACTTTAGCCTGCTCCTCTTTGTGATCTCCAGCGCTTTCCTCTTCAATTTTGCTTTGCGAGGACGGAGAATAAGAGCTATCCTCAATCCCTCTGCTTGGCGAGGAGTTGTTCGGATTCGAAGGCATCTGTTCCGCTGGAGAATTCGTCATGCTGTCCTCCTCCTCATCTTCTTCCGTGAAGATGACTGTGACCAAAGTCGAAATGAAGGGCCTGTTTGTGCGTCGGCGGAAACGGAATCGAGCTGATTAGACTGTGTTGCATATGAATTGCTCTGATTCTTCGGATCTGTTGGAGGGTGGCGAGGCCTGAGCTAAGGGCGAAATTCAGCGAGGGCTATAGCGGCCTCTCCTGCCATCACCACCGCGCTATCCACTGTGTCTCCCCCGTCGTGGAGTGGCTCTTAAACGTGGCGCCATAAGAATTTTCTTGATAGCTGCGTGAGTGCGTAAGGATAGTGATGGATTTGAAGCTGTTTGAGGACTGTTTGAGGCTGTTTGAGGACTGTTCCGAGCAAACCCAATAAGGAAAGTTCCACTAATCTGTTCCTCAATCAGGTTTCTGTTGATGCTACTGAGCCTCGCCTCCCCTGAGTGTATATCTCTTCTGATTTCTGCTGCAACCTTCAGGAGGATGCTCACAGCCAGAACATTAACTGGTAAATGCTCGAATGTATGGTGAAGCTTGTGCTTCCCGGGGTCTCCGCTCTCCTTCTCAACCTGCAGCTGGCTTTGCGCAGGAGAGAATGTTCCTGCAACTCTCGGCTTCATTCTATTTCCCCCGTATCTCTTACCTTGGGGCGGATGCAGAGTTAAATGGCATTGAATGTCGTTCATTACTGACGGCGTATGAACCTGAATACCCGACCTTGTAATCTGCCTGCTGTCCTCTCCGCGAGGCGGGCCATTAACAAATATTAATTGTTGTTCGGACACCCGCATCCGGGTGAACTTCTTCTCTTGTCTGCATGTCTCTGGTAAGGATATCCTGGAAAGTGGATATTTCTGTCTCCGAAGCTGTGCCTTGCAACGAACCTTCGAAGAATTCCTTACCCCTGTCCACTCCTAAATTGGCTAAGAAATCAGCCAATTTGTTCCCTTCTCTTCTGATGTGTTTGAAGGATATGGCTTTGTTACTTCTTAGCCATTGTTGGAGTCTCTCTAGCCTTGTTTCCAATCTCCAGCTACTGCTCACCTTATAAACTTCCTTGCCCTGTTGGATTTTCGAGACCATATTTATGATTATTTGTGAATCGCCTTCTACTATAAGAGGGGTGTATCTTTGAGCTTGCGCGATTATGAGTCCTCTCCATAGTCCTTCCAGTTCTGCTGCATTGTTAGTGTTCCATTCAATGGAGCCATAGAAAATCGTGAGAGGTGTGCCCTGACTGTTTCTTATGGCACCACCATAACCTGTGTTCCCCGGGTTACCTTTCGAAGCTCCATCAAAGTTGAGTAGATACGTGTTTGAGGGTGGGGGAGACCAACTTGAAGGGGAGGCTTGATGTATTGTTGAGTTACCTTGAGAAGAATTTGAACTTTGTACAGTAATTTTCCAATTGTTCCATATTACCTGTTCCTGTACTGTGGAGGGGAAGTCCTCTTGTGTCCAACATTTAGTGGACAGGGTTTCTTGTATATTGTTATGGATGATTTTCCAAACTTGCTCCATCTGTTGGGCTTGATCCTTGAATATCCGTCGATTTCGCTCTTTCCATATGTTCCACATCAGAATGCCGGGGACAAGTTGCCATAGAGTGTTGAGAATCTCGCTTTGATATGGCCTTTGGGGCCAATTGCGGATCGTGTTGTTTATGTCTCCCGTTACTCTCCCTTCTCTGCGACATCGAAACGTGACTTTCTCCCAGAGTTGTCTTCCAAAAGGACAGAGCAACATCAGATGTGCCGCTGATTCCTCATTCATTTTGCAGTTAAGGCAGATTGAGGGGCCTACAAATTTTCTTTTTCTCAAATTGTCCCAAGTGAGGATCCTGTTGTGCGCTAGAAGCCAGAGGAATGATCAGATTTTTGGCCATATTTGTGGCTGCCATATTTTTTCCCATATTTTATCCTTGATGATTCGATCTTTTAGACTGATTTTGTAAGCCTCCTTAGTTGTAAATGTGCCCTTCTCTTCATATCCCCACCGCAGCTTATCTTTGCCTGTTTCTTTGAAAATTTTCCTTTTTTCAATTCTTCGGATAGGGAGGCCTGAATTTCCGCCGGGCTGTCTGGTAAAATATGGTGGATCTCGTTCCATTCTCTGTGGTCTGAGTCATTGCTGGGTCTCCAGAATTTATTTACCTTATCCAATTGATTTATTTCTTGTTCCGGTATTCCTTGGATGAGGTTTTTTAAGCTTGGGAGTTGCTGCCATGAGTCTGTCCAGAATCTTGCCGTTCCGCCTTCCTTCACTTCCCAAAAGCTGTTATGTTGGATTAGCTCCCTGTGTTTGATTGCTGAGTTCCACATTGCAGACCCCTTGCTTGTTTCCGTCATTCTGATTCTTTCTTCCAGAGGCAAATTGCTGGCATATTTTGCTGTCCATATTCTTGCCCAGGGAGTGTTTGGGTATGCTAGCCATTTCCACCATATTTTTGCGCCCATTATTATGTTGCTGTGTTCCGGATCTCTGAGACCAATGCCTCCTGCAATTTTTGGGAGACATGCCTTCTCCCATTTCACCAGAGCCCATTTTCTACTTTGTCCTGAGCTTCCCCATAGGAAGTTGCGCTGTAATTGTTTGATCGCTTTCAGCACCCATTTTGGCGCTGCCATTATGGAGAATAGGTACAGAGGCATGGATTGAAGAACCGCTTTGATAAGCACAATCCTGCTGGCCATGTTTAAGGCATGGTGCGTCCATAAGCCGAGTTTCGCCTCCAGTTTTTCTAGCAGGCTTGACCAGGAAGAGTGCTTGAGGGCAGAGTCAAATAGAGGAGCTCCTAAGTATTTGGAAGGCAGGGATTCTACTGAGAAGCCTAGAATGCGGGCAAATTTGAGTTGTCGGAGGAGTATTGAAGAAAAAGATCTGGGATTTCACTTTGTTGATGAGGGCACCCGAGGCTTTGGAAAAATTATCAAGAATGGAATTTAAAGATCTAGCTTCTTGCACAGAGGGATGTCCAAATAACATATTGTCGTCAACAAATTGTTGGTGAGAAACGGTGGGGGCTTGGTGAATCGTGATGCCTTTGAGGTTCCTGGCTTGGATGGCCAAGGTTATGCTATGACCTAAACCCTCCGCCATTATAACAAACAAAAAAGGAGACAGAGGGTCCCCTTGTCTGATTCCTCTTGAGGGTCGAAAGGTGGATGAGGGAATCCCATTTATGAGAATGGAAAAAAACGTGGAAGAAATGAGACTACTTATCCAACGAATCCAGGAAGTGGCAAAGCCAAAAGCTTTCAGAATTTTTTCCATATATTCCCAACAAATGCTATCAAATGCTTTAGATAAGTCTATTTTAAGTAACATACCTGGTTTTTTCGTCAACTTGAGGGAGTGGATGATTTCATGGGTGAGAATTATCCCATCCGTGATTTGCCTTCCCTCGACATATCCAGATTGTTCTTGAGAGATGAGGAAAGGGAGCATGGGTTTCAGCCGAAGAGCCACAACCTTAGAGACAATCTTATAGATGATGTTGCATAAGGCAATAGGACGGAATTTATCCGGAGTGTGTGAGTCTCCAGATTTCAGGATTAGTGCTATGAATGTTGCATTTAATCCCGGATACATCCATCTCATGCTGCGCGATTCCTCTGCTACTTGCCATACTTCCCATTTGATCAACTCCCAAAAATGCTGAAAGAAATTTGAAGTGAAACCGTCTGGGCCAGGAGCTTTTCCAGCCTTTAGTGAATTTACTGCCGTCTCTACTCCCTGAAGACTGATTGATTTGAGAAGAAGAGTGTTATGGTCTTCTGTTATTAAGCAAGGTATATTGCCTAAAATTCTTTCAATCGCCTCTGTTCTGTTGATGTTGGGCTCTTGGTTCATCGTTCTAAAGTACTGAACAAATTCTTGTTCTATTTATTCATGGGTTTCAAATTTGACTCCCTGTGCATTAGTGATTTGAGAAATTTGATTACTCATTCGCCTTTGAACAGTTGTTTTATGAAAGAAATTAGTGTTCTTCTCTCCTTCCTTCAACCATCGGATTCTGGATTTCTGCCTCCAAAGAACTTCCTCCTGCAGATCTCGTTCTAGAAGTTTGTGTTCCGCTTCCTGTTCTTTGTGTGCTAGTTCCTCTGTCCGCCCTTCCAGCATTATTTTTTGCTGAGTCTGTTTTATTTCTTGAATGAGGCGTTCCTTTTCCTTGAAGATATTACCAAAAGTGTTTTTGTTCCATCTTTTTATCTCTTCCTTGAGCATTTTCATTTTTTTTTGGAATCTTGCCATTTGTGTGGATTCAGTCGGATTACATTTTTGCCATGTTGTCTGGATGAACTCTTTAAAGTCTGGATGAGAGAGCTAGAAGGTCTCGAATCTGAAGGGTCTCTTTGTATTGTTGCCAGGCCTGTTCCAATGCAATGCAATGGGCCAATGATCTGATCCGGAAAATGGAATGATATTGGCTATGAACTCTCCTCCTAAATGGACGGCATTATCTGAGATTAGAAACCGATCTAAGCGAGAGGTGATTTGCATTGGAGTGACTCTCTTGTTAGTCCAGGTGAATAGGCCGTTGGATGTGGGTATATCAATCAACCAGTTATTGTTGATGAAGTCTTTAAGCGTTGATACATCCCTATTGATTATGCATCGTCCTCCTTGCTTCTCCTCTAGCGACGCTATCATATTAAAATCTCCGCCAGACACCCATAGCGGGTATGGCCTGTCTTTGTTTAGGGACGAAAGTGCATCTAATATTTCCTTTTTCTGCTGAATTTCTTGCGGAAAACAAACATTTGTAATGTGTCCATGGATATTCGTACCCAAAAGATGAAATGTGGCCTGAATAAAATTCTTGTTTGCATGGATGTTCAGTAGTTGTATTTTACCTGCATCCCATAGGATCGCTAGTCTGCCTGAAGCTCCTTGTGCATCTACCACCGTGACTTGCCCACCTAGCCATGCTTTGGCTGCAATTTTTTCCAAGATTGTCATGTTACATTTAGTCTCCTGTAAAAATAAGATGGTAGGTTTTTCCTCCATGATCAAGTATTTTAGAAGTTTTCCTTTCCTTGGGCCATTGAGCCCTCTGATGTTCCAGGTTAGCAGCTTCATTGGGAAGATTTGCGGTTGGTGTTGTAGTACTTGGTTAGTTTGGCATATCTGCCAGACTGAACCAAGACCTCTCCTATCTTGATGGTTCTTTCTAGAGTCGATTTTCGTCCTCTCTTTTTACTGTCTTTTGAGATGAATTTGCCATCCCATTGGCTTCCTGTTTGGACTCCTAGAGAGTATTTTTTCTGAGCTTTGTTCAAAACTTCTACAAGGTTGTCGACTTGAGTTTCAGTAATTTTATCAAATGTACCTGATTTACAAGCTTGTTCCAGACCTAGGATATCGAGTTCCCCAATGTCTATTTGTTCGCCATCCTCATCCATGAAACGCGCCTCTTGAGTGCTTTCTTCCGCCTCCTTCCCTTTATCCATACTAGGTATTGTGTTGTCTATTTCCATTGCTGGGTTGTTCCAAGTTTCCGAATCCGTCATGTTCTGTTCACTCTCTAGAGTCTTTTTCGGTGCTTCGTTCTTTGAAGGGGCGTTTGGAGTTTTTTCTGAGGTAGACCCGTCCTGTAACTCTGTATTTGCTAAGGCCGCGAAGCTATTGCTTGTCGAAGGCTTGGACTGATCCTCTGGCGCAGTCTTTGTTGTTGCTGTGGGTTTTTTATGTCCTCTTCTTCTGTTTGTTACTTTGGTGAATCCGTCCTGAGATGGTTGAGCTTGGCTAGTTTGGGCCGTGGGCTTGTTATTCAAAGGGCAATCTCTGAAGAGATGTCCTAATGCATGGCATTTCCTGCAGCGAAAGGGGACATGCTCGTAGTCAATGACCTGAATCCAATCTTGAACTTCATGGAATAGCCGCACCGTGTCTGGCAAAGGTTGCTTCAGATCCATGTATATGAAAATCCTAGCATATGAGGCATAGGTGGTATATTTTACAGCCTTTGTTTCTTCTGCAACCTTGACAAAGTTTCCTAATACCGAGCCTATGGACTTCAGAGAATCCTCCTCCCAATATTCCCAGGGTAGAGAGTACAGGCATATCCATACTGGTGCATAGCTAAGATCTTCCTTGTCTGGGTTGAAACGGGCAACCCATTCTCTGAGAAAGAGCCCAGCTGAGTTGAAAAAATAGGGACCTCCGTCAAACACCCGATTTCTGTCTTCCAGGCAGTTAAATATGGCTGTAAAAAACCCTTTGGGTCCTAGCCACCGGGTTATATCTCCTTTTGGGTGCCATTTGATGTTAATCCAGTTTCTCAGAGCTTTTTCGGTTGGCCAAAATCCGATGAATTTACCTATAAGGGCATGGTCCCTCATGTATTGTATTCTTGCATTAATACGGTGGCTAGGTAACTCCACTTCTGGCCTGTGAGCAGCAACAGGTTTGCAAGTAGAAGAACTAACCTTTGGGTTTTCATGCTGACCATGATCGTCCTCTTTCTTCTGCGTTCCATCTGCGGATCTGTTTTCAGTTTCCTGTTCTGCATCTAGATTCACCTCGGGTCCTTGTTGGCTTGCTTCAGGTAATGGCACGTCCCCTTCCGCCCCCGAGGGGGTAGCCATTGGAGCTGTTTGCCAGACCCCTTCCTTGACTCGCCTGCGTACTCCTGTCAGATCTGGTAAGCGCAGGCCTGGAGCCTACCGTTGCAGGTTTCTTTTGAACCCTAGCTATTACCTCCTTCCCGTGACTTCCGCGCGCTCCGCATAGGTTGAAGATGAAAGTTTTCGAAGAAGATTTAATATTGAAACAGAGTCTGTTCACATTTTTTTGCGGTTATAGAGATTCCATTACGCTCACTGAGTTTCCATTATGAAAATATCGCAGTTGATTCTTTAATTCCTTACCTAAGTTAATCTAAACTTAATCTGAATTGAAGAAGATTTAATATTGAAATGGAGTGTGTTCACAGTTTTTTGCGGTTATATAAATGCCATTACGCTCACTGAGTTTCCATTACGTATTTGCATGCAAATTCTGTGGCATAGCATTCAATTATATTATAGCTATATTTCACACTACTCTGTTTCATATTTGGAAACTATCTATTGTGGTTTATGATGGGTGGAAGGCTATTAATCTGTAAGAAAAAAGAGAAATCAAGCACATTTTAAAGAATTGTTTAAAACAAATTTTGATATTATTTAAATTTTAAAAGTTTTATAAAACCCATTAGCAGTAACCAAAATTCTTGGAAACATCCCATGACAAGACACATGATTTTAATTCTTGAAATTATGTCATCTTCATGCATGCCTGCCACTTAATCGTTCACTAAGGCGAGGGGAATGATGCTTGAATAAGAACCTACATTCAGTCAAGGTTTTGTAACGATCAGGACGGGAGACAACCTAGGAGTATGGCCCTCTGTATATGTGTGAGCACTCGGTTTCCTGTTTAAGCATCTTCGACAGACCTGTTTAAGCCTGTCCGATAATAGATTATGAGCATTCCTGACCTGCTACTATCCTTTCACTAAGGCGAGGGGAATGAAGCTTGAATAAGAACCTACATTCAGTCAAGGTTTTCTAACGATCAGGACCAGAGACAACCCAGGAATATGGCCCTCTGTATATGTGTGAGCACTCAGTTTCCTGTTTAAGAATCTTCGACAGTCTTGTTTAAGCATGTCCGATAATAGATTATAAGCATTCCCAACCTACTACTATCCTTTTAGTTTCATGTAGTTCGTAGGGTGGGCTAGATCAACAAATCAAGTATATTTTGGAAATTTTCATTGTAAAATGGTCCCGACACCAGTCATAGTTTAGTGTCATATGTTTGCAATGAATGTTCATCCACTAGAGAAACCGTTCATCTAATTCAAACATTCATGCCTGTTAATTCGTTGCCTTTTGCATTTTCCAAATGACGGAACCTCTGGGGTTGCTATAGTGTACTTGCTTTTGCTCTTTTTGCAGGGTGTATTGTGCAGTGACATTGTTCATGATGACAATGAGCCTAAATAGCTTGGCTGTGACAACAAATTCACATTGGTGAGTCCTCATCTTGATTTTTCTTGGAGATGCTTAGGGTTTGAAGGCTTGACTGCTAAAATATTTTTGAAAATATTTCATGTCTGAAAATGTTTCATATATTTATGAAAATGTTTCATTATGGGAAGAAAATCGGTTACAAAATGCAAATGGGCAGGAAATAATACTTATACAACCATCACAAGTTACCTATAAATTTTATTTTTCTTATTTTAAATTTTTAAAAACGGTTGTAGATTGTAGATGAAAAAACTAAATTTTATGAAATAAATCTCTCTACAAAATACTTGTGATTTTGTGTTCGAACAAAAAGAGATAGGCTGTTTAGTCGAAGATCTCGTTATTTCTTGGAAAACACTATTATTTTTTCACTTATTATTTTACCAACAGGGTTTTCCTGGATGGGGAAGAGGGAGGGGTAATTTCGTATTGGCATGGCATAATTAACATTTTACCTTTTTTGCCACATTATGAGAAGTTTTATGCAATGTATTCTGGTTTTGACAACCTAAAATTTAGGTGGTTTGCTTGCACTTATCAATGATTCATTATTTTCCTCTTGTATTCGGGGATTAGACAAAGAATATCTATAGTTTTCTGGAGAGCGGATGGTAGTGTTCCTTATTCTCCAGATAATTGACAGATTTAGATTTAGATGTTGGGAAGCAGCAAAAGAAGATGTTGGGAAGCAGCAAAAAAAGATGTTGGGAAGTAGCCAAAACGAATGTTGGGAAACAACCAAAACAGATTGAGAAGCATGATGAAAAGAATGTTGAGTAGAGTTGAGTAGAGTTTCCACAAAGAAACCTATAGATGAGAAGAAACCAGTTCAACGACAAGTTCTGGACAAACCCACACTCTATGAGATGAGGTTCGGCTATAATTGAATGGATTGAAAAAACCTCACTCTGCCAGATGTGGTCTGACTGTAACTTAATGGACTGGATTGATAATATATTGTAGCGTGTGATTGTGCTGTAAGCCATGCACCGTTTGTAGTCCTTCTAATTTCAGTAACATTTGTTGCAACTTTATTTGGAAAACATCTTTACAGTGAAAAATCCTCCGAAGTGTTAGAATGCTCCATTGTTGGATTAGGTGTTTCAAGGTGAATACCCTAAGTGGAGCATAGCATGAGGTAGCCATGTTTATGGCAAAGTGCCTTAAACGAGAAAATCATAGCTGAACAGGTTTTGTCTGGATTTCAGCTCCAGCTCTGCAACCTATTTGTTGGTCTCAGTATGTTTGTCACCAGCCTGCTTCTATTCTAGCTCGGTTTTTTATTTCAATGTACTTAGAAGCCTATCAGATAAGTCACTAACTACGTGAATCCGTTAAAATTAATTGAATGAATAAAACTCGAATGAAACAAACTCGATAATTGAATGAATAAAAGTCCAATGAAACAAACTCAAATGAATGAATCAAATGGTGTTGTAAACATAACTCTCATATTGCTCTACCTTTGCAAGGACCGTCTCTATTCACTTCAATTGACCGACAACTTAAGAAACCGATAAGAAGATACTTGTTTTTTTCAATTGTAGCACCGCCTAATGCTGCTAATCTACCCGCTTTGAGAATTTGAGCGCACTATCTCCATATACTTGACGCATAAGAACCCAGTAAAGCTCTGTCTCCATATACCTGAGGCATAAGAAACCAGTAAAGCGTAGCATACGATGATAGTTCCTTCTTACTATTTTTCAAGAATTACAGAGAAGAATTTTGCAGTTGTAGAGACTAAAAAAAAGGAACAAGTGCCCAGATTATGAGGCACCCGCCTGCGAGGGAGATCGTGGTGGCCAGACCATGGCAAGACTCGTGAGCAGGTAGCAGGCGGTAGGCGCACTAGACAGAAGCCTTCGCACACTGACATGTAGACAACAGTAGACGGACGTGCAGACAACAGTGGCAGATGTAAATGTTCCAGAGTATTCGATCTTCAGGGATTAGGCCAAGTCTCTCACCTTGTCGTGAAGCAAATAAGGTTCGGTAATTTAATTCAAGTGTTATAACATTTAATGTTTTAAATTAATGCTCACATTAGTTTACTCTGCGAAGCAAAATTTCTAAATGCCAAGGGAAAAAATGAATATAACTTATATTTTTAGCCTCCCACTTCGGGAAGAGGCTAAATAAGACGATCAAACTGATTAGTCTTAAAAAATTTGGTTATTCATAATAGTAACTTGTCATTTGTCATAATAAGCAGGTTAAATAAATATTAAAGTCCATCTTCTCGATTACTATAGTCCCATGTGATTACCAAATAACAGTAACTAATAAAATAAAATATTATTCTAGATTATATTTAGTATAATATAATGAAAAAATACCTTATCTAGAATTTGATGTGATATAGCTTTGTCATTTAAATGTTGTTTTTTTGTTAGTGTATATTTTTTGAGTTGCTATTTTGTTTATAATTTGAGAGGTTGAGGCATACACACAAAAGTTGGAGTGTTCGAACATGTAAGTGTTAACGTGAATGTGAGTGTAAAAATAAAATGTGAGTGTATACAATAAAAAAATTAACACGTGTAAAAATAAAGCAGCATGCCAAAAATTGAAAAGGTTTTATGGACATAGAGCATTGTCTTTCACCTTTGTTTGTTAGTGAAAACAATAAGTCGTCCAAAATATTACCCTTTCAACTCTACAACAAACACTATGCCAAGGTAAACTTGGCCAAGAAACACTATGCTCTCTCTCTCATGTTTAGATGTCAAAGGTAAACTTGCCCCTAAGAAATTATAGCGAAGAAATGGCATCTTACCACTAAATCATTTAAAAAGTTTAGAAAGTTATAATTATTTTTAATCTTATATATTTTTAATTAATTAAGTTTAGGTTTGGATTAAATTTCAATGTGTCACAGAAATGATATTTTTATTTGATTTAGGTAAAACAATTTTAAAAAATGTAATTTTTTGTTATTTAAAATGTATTGTTGAATGCATAAATAGATTTAATACTTTGAAAAATTTTCTAGGACATTCAAAATTTATACATTAAACAACTTAATTTCAAATTTTTAAAAATGTTTGCTAGATTTTGATTAAAATTACCCTGAAAAAATGTCCCTAAAAGGCCATTTCATTTACACCCACTAAAAAAATAAATCTACTGTCTAATGTGATTAAAATTAATCCGAAAAAAAATGTCAAAAAAACCATTCCATCAAAAACTCATTTACAATTTTAATATCCATGTATGATTACCAAATCAATACCTATAACAGACATTATTATTCCAAGGTAAATTCACAACATCCATTCAAAAATAATAATATCCTCATAAATATCTTCATTTAATTTATGGAAAATTTATTTTGAAATTATTTTTATTCCACCACTAATTATCACGCTCAAATTTTCCATAAATTTTATAAAAAAAAACAATACACCTTCCCAATTTAACATCGAAAATTTCTGCTTCCATAAATTTGTATTCTATGTCTTAATTGGATGATGTAACGAAGGTGGCGACGTTAAGCTCAGAGTTAATCGTGCGTTACGAGGTGACAAGAAGCTTTAGGCAGATGGACAGGTGAACAAACAAGAAGTCGCCGCCTCCATGTTTCTTGCTTGATTCTTGACGTGCTCCTTGAAAAATAAATTAAAAACTAAGCAGATAATTGTTGAAATACTATTCCTCACAACTAGTCAAAGGATCTGACATTCCACGAATTGGGTATGGAAAACGTAACTCTAGAATCCTCCATCCCCTTTAATGCTTCACATTACTATGATGAAATCATCACAGATCCGATGATGGTACTAATATCACAAAAGGTGGTCAAAATTGTACCAAATCCAACGTGACATACCTATCACACAAAACTATTGTCAACATAAATTATTGCTTTTTTGTGAAGTATTTGATGGAGGTTGTTGAAGCCCCAACTTCCTCCCAAAGGCCATTAAGGTCAAACAATTTTCTAATGGAGATCACCCACTTTTATATATTCCCAATTCCATGAAAAAAAAGTACAGCATCTATCCTATAGTATACCATCTGAAAATCGCAGTTTGTTTTAAATAGTAATAACATGAAGATGGATGAACAGTTATTTGATTTTTCTTCAACGTTATTTTGGAATTTTTGGTATTTTCATCGAAATATTTTTGGTATTTTGATCAAAATTGATGATATTATTTTTATGAGATTGTAATAAATGGTATTTTAAAAATGAAATGAATTTATTTTGAAAAGTTTAAAGATAAATAGAATTAGGTTGTAAAGATATATCTTAATTTTGTATTCATCAAAGAATCAATTTTTTTTAGAGTGAAAAGCGATTTGATTGGTCTTTTCCCTTGATAATTCGGCAGTTATGATGGGATCTAAGCTGGTTTAATTTCCTATGAGTTCTCATAAATTTGGAGCTCAAAAACCACCCTTAACTTGACCAAGTTAAATTTACCACTTGACCAAGTTAAATTTACCTTATTATTTTCGTTCAAAGTTATTTTTATTTTTAATTTAATTTAATTTTTGATGGAGTAAAATTGTTTAAGATATTGTTATTTTTTTATTTTTATCTTTATGTTATTTGACCAGGTAAAATGTTTGCATAATATAATAGGATAGGACAACATCTCTTCCATGGTGGATTGGTAAATGTGAATAACATCAAAAATTGATTTAATATTGTGAAAAATTTAAGGACCAACTAAATCCATCTTAACTCCATATCTACCGAAGGCAGATAAAGATTAAATCTCTTTTTTAATTAGAAAGATTAAATCTCTTTTTTAATTTTAATTTTAATTGTCTAGTTAAATTGTTTTAATTAATAATTATAACATCTTTTTCATACTGGGTTGGAGAAGGATTAAATCTATCTTTTTGTTATAACATCTTTTTCATATTGGGTTGGAGAGAGTCTTTGCGCACAATCAAATTAAATGACTGGTAAAAGTGAATAGCATAAAAAATGGATTTAGTACTGTGAAAAATTTAAGGACCAACCTAGTAGATCTATGTTAACTCTAGATCTACCAAGCGCTAAGAAAAATTAAAATCTCTCTTTTAATTGTAATTGTCCTAGTTAAAATGCTTTAATTAATAATTATAACATCCCTTTGGACACAAGACTATAATCTGCCCCTACCACTATAATCTCTAGGGCTCTCTCGACACAAGACTATATTCTCTATCCCTTACTACTATTATTTCTAAGGCCTAAGGCTTGGGTAATTGAAATTTTAATCTCTTCATTATAAAACTTCATTTTTACAATGGTCGCCAATTAAGCTATACCTCAAACTTAAAAAATATTATTATTATTAATTATAAAAATAATTAATATATTACTTAAAAATATATCTAATAAAAAAATTATTAACAATACACATGCAACTCATTTTAACACAGAGATTCTTGACTCTGCCTTTTTAACAATACTGTTAAAATAAAAGCTTATGTATCAAGAAGTTGGAGGTTAAAACAGAAACTCAATTATCTCGGCTAGGGATCAAAGTAAAATGACCATAAAATCTACCCACGGCTTACTCTAATCTTTCAACTTATTCAGAAGTAGCTTGCCATCCTTAATTATGTTGATTCTATTTAATAAAAAATGCATACCTTACGTCACCTATTTGAACGATGGGAAAAAAAACATTCCAGCTCTTACCTGTACAGAATTGAATGCATTAATAAACTCCTCGGCCGCTTCGTATAAATCACAGCGTTTTATAATAATATTCAAAGCTTCTCAGACGAGTAGGTGAGAAGAGCAGAGTTTGTGCAGTGTACTCCAAGTTACAGAAACCTTCTTAGAGTGCATCTCTTTAGCCTGAACGATATTAAAGCAGTAGTTTCGAACTGCAGGAGGTATATTCACAATTTTTATAGAGATATATTTATCTTCCTATCTCAGTTTTTGTGAGGAAATGGATGCTCCTAGGGATGATTTATTGCAGCACGCAATTGTTTCTTTTGGGTTAATTGCTTTTGTGACATGTTGGTTTTGTGGGTGGTCATTTGGGAAAATGGGTACAGTTTATTGCGTGGGCATGGCTTTCATTGTGCTGGTCGGTATTCCAGATTGGGCTTTTTTCAGGCGATCTCCTGCTCTGTGGTTCACTCCTCTTCCTCTGGCTGATAAAAAGGATAGTTTAGTTAATGCTCATGAGATCCTGGATTCAAAAAAACTCAGTTAAGCAGGTAATGGATTTCAGAGTACTTATGCATCAATCGTGAAGAATTGGCAACTGTGAGGATTCAGTGCAGTACTTCCGACATCTAGGTTGTAATGTTACTGATGATTATGTATATGCTCTGCAGGCATTATCTAGCAGGAAAAGCTTGGATGTGAGTATTGATCTAGTTTTCTGTTTCTTCAATTTTAAAGAATATTTTGTAAACAATATGGCTTCCAAGCTCAATGATGATGCCAATAGTTATATTTCCCACAAATTTTGTTAAAGTGCCAACAATATATTAATGTGCACTGAGTACTACCATAATAGTATTAGTGTTAAATCATTATATTGGAAGTTATATAGAGCGAGACAGTGCAATATGTAGCAGTTTTGTGTAATATTTTTTTTCTTGGTGTGGGTTTGACACTCTAAGATGCATTTGTTTTGTGTAAGAGTTATACAGCTTTCTTGCTTGATGTGGGTTTTTGAAGTGGGTTTTGTGACAGTTCTACCCGTCTCAGACCACCTTAAGAATTTAAAATCAATTGAAGCTGAAAACATTTGCAATTTGGATTTTGTTTTGCAAAGCCAGATTGGTCATTGTGAAACTCTGCCTTGCAATTTGGATAAGACAGATTGGTCGTTGTAAAATTCTTCTTTTTAAATTTAATTACATAAACAAAAAAATATACAATTCAACTCCAGTTGTTGCCATATCCGGAGCTTTCCAGACATGAGCCTCTGGACAATTAATAAATATATGAACTATAATTTCTTTTCATGAAAAAAATATATATATATATATATATATAATTTAAACTTATCATCAATATAAAAATACGATTGAAACTCGTTCATTGTCAGCAGGTACAGGAACTTACTTTCCAATACATAAGACTGAATCAAATAGTCACACAGGGCTTTGGATATATAATAGAATATATGTCAATAATTTCAAAATAAAAAAGAAAATGTAAGTATCAGTAGCCGTACCATCCTGCAAATATATATATATATAATTTAAACTTATCATCAATATAAAAATACGATTCAAACTCATTCATTGTCAGCAGGTACAGGAACTTACTTTCCAATACATAAGACTGAATCAAATAGTCACACAGGGCTTTGGATATATAATAGAATATATGCCAATAATTTCAAAATAAAAAAGAAAATGTAAGTATCAGTAGCCGTACCATCCTGCAAATATGTGCTCTTTGATTGTAACTTTTAAGTTTAACACCAGCGTGTGTGTGTGAGGATGGCTTACTCTGTAGCTATTTACATTATTATATTCTACTAATTACTTTGTTATTTAAATTTAAAATTTTCAATCATTTTTATTTTTTAAAATTTTCAATAAATTTTTATTTATATAAAAGGGTGCTTGTAAACTAACTACTTTAAATTTATTTAATCTTAGATTTATCACGCACAAGAGAGATTAAATCTCTAGAGGTGTAAAATTTGAGGAAATGTTTATAAGTCGCGAGATTTAATCTCTCTCAGCATTTATAGATCGGGGGTTAAGATGGATCTAGGCTAGTTTGAGTGGTGTGCCCCTATGGAAAATTTGTTAAACATCTAATTATTTTGATCATTTTAAATATGCTAGATATGTCTAAGGCTAATTTGGTCATTTTAATTTTAAATTTTCTCAGTTATTTTTGTTTGTTGAGATGATATCTCAGCATTTATAGATCGGGGGTTAAGATGGATCTAGGCTAGTTTGAGTGGTGTGCCCCTATGGAAAATTTGTTAAACATCTAATTATTTTGATGATTTTAAATATGCTAGATATGTCTAAGGCTAATTTGGTCATTTTAATTTTAAATTTTCTCAGTTATTTTTGTTTGTTGAGATGATAAAAACGATTAATAACTTTGAATGCTAAAAAATGATGAAATTAATTTTTTGAATGCAAAGTGACAATGTAAAAATGTTGAATTATAGAAAATGTGAATAATAAGAATGTAACCACTTACAAATAGTATTCATTGTGATTCATCTCAAACTATTTTCTTCTATTGTTCTTATTGTCACCCTTGTTAGTTTTCTCATATTTTCATATGGATCATATGAAAATGGCAGTCCAAATCATAGACCAGTGAAATCTTTAACTCGGTCTATTGTAGTAAACATCATACTTTGTCACTCTCCAATATTAATAGTAGCTTTCTCCAAAGTCAATTATTGTGCCTCATGGAGTGTTAAACCCCAAGTAAGTTTCAATGTAGTTTTTTTTCTATTACCTCCTTTGAATGAAGTGACTAATGTTCAATGATGGAAAATGAGAATAGTAAGAATGCAATCAATTACAAATAGTTTAGTGAGTTTCAAGAAACAAGGATTTAATGTAATTGAACATTTTATATAAGATAATAATTCAAATATTTTAATTATAGTTGAATCACTGTAACACAAAAACCAATGCACGACATCAATAAGTTTTTTTTGTGTTTACACTGAAATCAATGCACACTAATAATCTAATTACTTTGAAATTAATGTACATCATACATCTAGTTACATCAAATCCGAAATCAATATCTACACTGAAATCAATGCATCTAGTGCAAGCAATTAAATAGGATTAGAATTCATCATCTACAATAAAGAGTGAAAAAGAAGAAAAGTATGATACAAAAGGGCTCCGAGGCTTCTAGGATGACCAAACCCAAGGAAACTTAGAGTCCTATGGAAGAGATAAATATTTAGAAGCTGAACATGGCATCAATATTCATTATTTCCATCAATACAATTACATCCCTGCAAGAAATGACAATGTAGTTACAAAAATATGAGTTCTCTCCACAAGAATACTAAGAAAAATCAACCCCTAGAGGCAAATTCAACTTGGTACTTACACAAAATGATTAGGAATTATTCCCCATGAAAGGAAGAAGCTTTCCCCACCAAAATCTCTTGATTAGTGGACCTGGTTCCCAATACTAGGAATCCACATTAAATGGAAGAGAACACATTCCTAGATTTTCTCAATCATTGGAGCTCCACAATTTGTGCCATAATTCCAGAATATCTTGTTGATTTATTATTTAATATTGATCTTCTTGTAGTAGGGAGTAGGCCCCTAGATTATCTCCTACTCCAAATCTCCATGATTTTTCCAATATTCTCATCATATTCCACAAAAATAAATAATATTAAGCACAAATGTACAATTATCCATAAACCTTCCTAATGAACATATTAAAGTTAAAAATACATTATCTAATGCAAAAAGAGAGGTTTAATGTGTTGAAGGACGGTTAGATGGGCCCTAATTTATGTCTAATTTGGAGGCCCAATAGAACCTATCATCACTTATGTAGAATTTATACTCCTTCAATATAACCTTGTTGTCTTTGCTACTACCTGACATATTCCTACATGTGATATAGACCATTATCTTGACTTAATCTAAGTGATAATATTGGTTTTGAATCTCATTGTGTGGTTGAAGGGTGTAGTTCTCTGCAAAATACACCATTGATAATATAACATTAATGGGGCACATATCTTTACATAATTGAAAATGTTGATCCTGCCATCGAGCCACATGGACATATTGCACATATTGTTGGGTATTTTTATAGAATTCCTAAATAAAGTCACATGCTTGTACCTAGTGGAACAACAATAAATACATTTCTACAAATAAAAATTGCTACAATTTTTAAATCCTATCATCAAACCACAATTTGAATGAAAAATATAATATTTATGTGCTTATCACTAACTTGGGAATTGTCCAATTGTATTTTTTTTTTTCGTTCATTCCCTCTCTTACTCATCACTCATGTGGATGCACTTTGTCAATAATGCCATTCCACCACAAATGAGGCATGTCACCTCTAAGTAAGCTTTTTGATAAAATGTACCCCCATTACGCCTTGTACACATGATATTGTGAATACAGTCTCTAGATGATGTTGGCACCAATATAGTTTAGCATTCTTGCACAAGGATGCTATGCAATACAAAAAAAAAATATATAGATGTGCCATAATAGTAAGAGTATTCAATGTGGTATCACCAACAATATTTGTTACAAGTTGTGTTTATTCTAACATACCAAGGCTTACATTTCTCAAATGATCATTACCCAAGTTAAGTGCAGAATGTGCATTCTTGAATCTCTCATACAATTATGCATGTGTCATGTCAAGGAAGTGTTTAACATGGGGTTCATGGTCCCTAGAATGCCTTCTTAATTTTATTACATATTTTTGGTTAAAAGAAAGTCTAGTGTTCTCATGCTACAAATTAGGCATGTCCCCTCAAAGTAAGCTTTTTGATAAAATGTACCCCCATTATGCCTTGTACACATGATATTGTGAATACAGTCTCTAGATGATGTTGGTACCAATATAGCTTAGCATTCTTGCACAAGGATGTTATGCACAAAAAAAATATATAGATGTGCCATAATACTAAGAGTATTCAATGTGGTACCACCAACAATATCTATTACAAGTTGTGTTTATTCTAACATACCAAGGCTTGCATTTCTCAAATGATCATTATGCAAGTTAAGTGTAGAATGTGCATTCTTGAATCTCTCATACAATTATGCATGTGTCATGTCAAGGAAGTGCTTAACATGGGGTTCATGGTCCCTAGAATGCCTTCTTAATTTTATTACATATTTTTGGTTAAAAGGAAGTCTAGTGTTCTCATGCTAGAAATTTTGCACTAGTCCCTTAATTGCTTCAATTAACTTCATATCAAAACGAGCTAACCTACCGGTGAAGTTCCAACAATTTTTGTGGTCACCTATGTTGAGGCTATCTTGTCTAATAGAATACTTCCGAAGGTTTTTAACATTTCATTTAATGACATGGGATGTACGTTTTAGAAAACAATGTTTCTTGTGATCTTGGTAAGAATTGATTGTGGCAAGACATGATGAGGTGCATTATGGTATTGGGATCGATTTTTCACACCAATTTTTTGAAAATCATCCATAAGGTTTCTCACAATATGAATATTGGTTTATGTATTCTTAGCTATTTTAATTCCTAGAATTCTTCTAACAATAGTTAAATCCCTAGATTTTAACAGAGACAAAATAATTGGCACTTGGTTGTATCAAACTTTGATTGAAAGTATTATTTGATAATTGTATAGTATTGGTAACGAATATTTCATTAGGAAGCTTACCTTCAAGTAATGATAAACTAATTTCATCCACTTGAAGGCATTTTGGAGTTCTTCATCGCATAGTGTCCAACCTAGATAGGGATCATGGACTTGTATTTGAGAACTCTTGACTTCTTTGTTGTGGACTTACATTCCTTGATGGGGGTTGAACATGCTCAAGGGTAGATTTTGAAATGTCACATTAGTGAATAAGAGGTTGCACCACATGGATTCTTGATCTAGAATTTGTGCACCAATCACTTCTCTAATTTGATCCATACGATAATCATCTCCAAACAAATCCATCATCATTTGATCATCCACAACAATTTGTTCTAATGGAATATTCATTAGATTTGTGTAACCACCCCTTCCCACATTTACCCAAATTCACAAGCTCGCCACGATAAACATGAGACGAGTGTCACTATGACCTGAGTCGAACTCCTAGTTCCAGTTAAGGAAGTGGGGCCTATAAACTGACCACAAACTGACATCCCACAGGGACTACAAATCACCCAGGAGATGAAGAAACACCCCAGGTTGTCAATCCTTGAGCTGGAACCTTGTTTCATAAATATAGACCCACAACCACACCTTTGAAACTTCTTCCATGTGGTTACAAGGCTCCAACCGCTCTCATAAGCCTAACTTCTAGTGGTTATGACCTCAAATCTCCAGTTCAATGCCTACAGTCTCAAGATCTAAGCCACTTTTCTAGCGTAGTCTCCAGACCACTGCCCATAAATTCCTGTAACTTTTTAGAATCATATTTCTCATAATGAAAATATTAATCATTCAAACTTGAAGCCAAAACTTGACCTACACTGCCTAGGACATACTATACATTTCATCAAACACATGGCAAACATGTAATCTATAGGTCATGGATGCATATTTGATCATAAGAGTCTGAGATTCATCTGAGAATCACCAAGAAGTATCTATGCCATCTCCACATAGCTGCAACAACACTTATTATTCCATATATTCATCAACCATTAGAGAATGAAACAAATCATGACAAGATCCATAGATAATATACATCATGTAACCAACGAATAACCAATGAAGAACCAACATAGAGGTCATTGCAACTCAGCCATAATATCACCAAAATAATCACTACAAATATTCATGAATCACAGTAGAAAAATAACTTTACCAACCAAGTCAGGGACTTCCATGTACCACCCGACCATAGATTCAGCTAAACCAAATATCTCTTTAAACCAATCACCTTGCTCCATATTGCAAGCATGAATGTGGGGTCTCATGGAATAAACCAAAACAAAACCAAACTAGATCTTCTAGACACCAAGCCACCTCAACCCTCATCCACAGTGATTCCACCTCTATGGTTTGGGAATCACTAACATCAACTAGATTGGTCTCTACCCAAGCTCTCCAAGGCTTCAGGAACTAGTAACTCAACCCACATCCTTTCAAGGCTCTAGAGCATTTTTCCAACCCAACTCTAGGGACTAGTAACTCAACCCACCAAGGCCAAAGTGTTTTTCCTAACCTAGGCTCCAGGACTAGTAACTCAAGAAAAGTTTTTCCAGGGTTTTCAGAGTATTTTTTCCAACTCACAACCATAAGGAACCTGAGCACCAATCAGAAAAACAACAAGTGGAAAAACCCATAACACCATGGTTATCCAAGAAATGGAAAGGCGAGGCTAAAATCACTATCAATCCAAGAAAATATCCATGCTAATGATAACACTCAACTAGAAAATCACAAGCATATACCATGCATCGAAAAATTAGTAAGGAAATCACATATGCACCTATTACCTACAAAGAAATCTAGCTATAGTTTATGTTCCAACTATTCCCTTGCACTTTCTTACTTTCCTTTCCCTTCTTCCTCCAATCCAAGTGAATGTTAGAGTGCACCAAGCATTCTCCATGCTCTAATTATCTAAGTGTTCAAGAGTCTGAGAGAATGAGAGAATGAAACGAGAGGTCCAAAACTAGTCTGACAAAAGCTTGTGAACTGATCCTCAGAAGCCTTTTTATCATTGAGGCGTTGATTTTCTTCTTTTTCCTTCATTTTACCTCTAATTTCTCTCTCATGCATATATGTGTTTCTTCAACTTCCTTTTCTCCTATTTTCCTTTATTTCATAAATTAATGCCTCTTTTCCTTTTCCAATTTCCATATCCATTAATTAATCACATGTGATACCCATCACTATGTTTTTCCCAACATTCAACTTGGAATATGTGTCCCATGACCTTGGTCTTATTTTATTTACATAGAAAATCAACTAGGGGTTGTTACAAACTCCTCCCCTTAGGGGAACACCATCCTCGGTGTTCTATGACACCTATGACCAACAAACCAAAAAAAAAAAAAAAAAAAAGAAGAAGAGAAGAAGAAGAAAAAAACCATACTTCCCATGGATCTTTATAACATAGCTCGATGCAATATTTACAATAAACAACTACACCAAACCAAACAAACATAATAAACATGACAATCATAACGCTTATTGGAGTTTTATAATGTAACTCATTGTGGTATTTACAACAACATCCATACACATATATACATACATATACATATAACAAAAACTCGTTTTCTTGAACTAGCAAATAATGAAGGATACATATACCACATCTAATCAACCATCTCCCATATAGCTTCATCAGGTCTGAAGTGCTTCCACTATACTTTAACTTGATCGCTTTCTCTATTTTGAAGCATGAGTTGTTTCTACTGTAATATGCATTGTGGTTCTGAATAGAATTCTCCCTGTGGTTCCACCTGCAATATAGACTAGTCAATCACATGATCAATATCTTGGAAATACTTCTTAAGCAATAAAACATGGAAAAATTCATGGACTTTCACTATCAGAGGTAGTGAAATTTTGTAGGCCACTTGTCCAATCCTCTCAAGGATCTCGAAAGTCCTGCAATATCGATGTGTCAGCTTAGCACATCACCCAATCCTCAAGAAGATCCTCTTGGGCTTGATGCACATTTACACATGCTCCCCAACCTGAAACTCCTTAAATACCATTTGTTGATATGTATAAATATTCTACCTATCCCGCGATGCCTTCAAATTCCTCTTAATAACTTGCATTTACTATTCCATCTCTGCCAACATGTCTATTAATACCATGTTAATTGGACCACTCCAACTAATAGGATTATTACAACTCTAGCCATAAAGAACCTCAAACAGAGTCATGTTCAAGGACCCTTGATGCTCATTGTTATATTAAAACTATACCAATGGAAGATACTCCTCCCACTTCCTCTATTGATGCATGATGTACATCCTCAACATGTCCTCAAGAATATTTTTAACCCTCTTTGTCTGTCCATTTGTCTATGGATGATAAGCTATACTGAAAGCTAGCTCTTTCCCCAAACCTAAAAACAACTCTTTCCAAAACCTGGAAGTGAACTTAGCATCTCTGTCCAGTACAATCTTCTTGGGAACACCATGCAACCTTACTATCTCCCTAATGAAGATATGAGCTACATCATTAGATGAATTTGTAGACTTAAATGCAATGAAGTGAGCTACCTTACTTAACTAGTCAACCACAACCATGATGGAATCATGTTGTCTTGATGTCATCGACAAAGTTGTAATGAATTCCAGGGAAATGACCTCCCATTTACATTCTGGAATCAGAATCACTTGTAATAAACCACTTCGATGCTTGCACTCTAATGTTACCTGCTGAAAGTCCAAACATCTTGCAACAAACTCAAACACCTCTTTCTTCAAGTTCAGCCAATGATATAATTTCTTAACTATTATCAATGTCTTTTGATATCCTGGGTGACCTGAATACGGCTTAACATGAAACTACCTCAAGATAAGCTTCTTGAACTCACTCTCATCTAGTACATAAATCTTGTTTTTGAATCTGACCAAGCCATCTACCGTGAGATGATACTTCTCATCCATATCACCTTCACCCTCTTGTTGTAACCTATGCTTTAGCTGCTGGTACCTATCATCATGTTGTCTTACCTGCAAGATCTTCTCTTGCAAGTATGTCCCATAGGAACTCACTGCTGCAATGTGATTCACCTACACTCTTCTACTGAGAGCATCTCTAACCCTATTCTCCTTTCCTTTAATGTACCTAATCTCAAAGTAAAACTCACTGAGAGTAGCTAACCATCTAGCTCGCTTGACATTCAAATTAGGTTGGTAAAAAAAGTACATCAGTCCACTATGATCACTCATTAGAACACACCTCCTACCAAGGAGATAATGTATACACGTCTTCAAGGTATGAATGATAGTTTCTAACTCAAGACCATGAGTTACATAGTTCTTCTCATGCTCATTCAAATTCCTTGACTCATATCATACCACTTGTCCCTCTTGCATCAGGGCTCCACCAAATCCTTTCTTGCAAGCATTTGTATAAACCACAAACGAGTCTTTTTTTTTTATCTGCAGTCTTCAGAACTAGAGAATTTGTAAGCAAATGCTTCAGCTGATCAAAATTAGTTGTGTGCTCCTTAGTCCATTCAAAATTCTTCCCTTTTCATTGCAAGGATGTATTACGATAGGAAATCCATGAAAATTTCCCGATTAACCACTTGTAGTAACCTACTAATTCCATGAATGATTTGACCTCATCCACATTCCTAGGAGTTTCCCACTCCATGATAACTTTGATATTTTTTGGGTCCATTACTATACCTTCCTTAGAAACAACATGTCCCAAGTAATGAACTTCTATCTAAAATAAACTGCACTTATTAAGCTTAGCATACAACTAATGCTCTCTCAACAATCTCAACATTGTTTCTAAGTGTTTCACATGCTCTTCCTCATTCTTAGAATATATCAATATATCATCAATAAACACTATCAAAATCTTGTCCAGATAAGGACACAACACACTATTCATAAAACACATAAAAGTAGCTAGAGAATTAGTAAGACCAAAAGGAACCACTACAAATTCACAATGCCCATACTTGGTACAAAATGTAGTCTTGTAAATGTCCTCTTCTTTGATGCGTATCTGATGATATCCTGATCTCAAATCAATATTTGAAAAGACTATTTCTCCCTTCAAATGATACATGTTCTTTATCGTCACCGTGTTCAACTTCCTGTAATGAATTCACAATCTGAGAGTACCATCCTTCTTCTTTACAAATAATAATGGTGCACCCCAAGGCAACACACTTGGCATAATGTATCCTTTATCAAGAATTTCCTTAAGCTACAACTTCAATTTTACCAACTTTGGAGTGTTCATCTTGTATGGTGCCTTAGATGTTGGTGTTGCCCTCAACATCAACTCAATAGAAACTTCCACTTCCTTATGAGGGGGTAACTCTGAAATCTCTACCAGAAATACATCCCAAAACTGCTGCAAAATTGAATATGATGCAGGAGCATTTAGCTCAGAATTATCATTATACTTTAGTAGACATGGGGGGTCTTGTATTTTAAGGAAGTTGGTTTCCTAAGTGTTAAATTAATGTAATTATTTAGGATTTTGAATGATTTTAATGAGAATAGGAATTAATAAGTATTGTGAGGCATATTGTAAATGCTCTCGAATGAATGGGAACATGAGAGAATCAGGATAGTTAAGAGTTCATAGGGATTGATAGATTTGGAAATTAATTGTAGACCTTGAATTATGAATTAATTCATGATTTATAGGATTGAGAGGATTCTTAGGTTTTAGTTGAAATTATTAAGGATCTGAACTAGAATTGGTTCACAGAGCCTTTTGTATAAATGTAAGCCTAAAAGGCATAGAAAGAGTTAGTTAATTAGTTAGGGAGTTGGAGGGCAAAGAGGTTGACTGTAAGCCTACAGGCAGATTGTGAAACAGAGGCCATTGATATTGGAAATCGGGTCTGAGAGAAGAAACTATGTAAATATTTATTTATCAATACAAAGAACTCGATTTCTGAATTGTATGGTGTGTATGGAATTATGACTTTTATGTAGTTAGTGTAATTTTGCATAGTATATGTATGCAGGTGAGGTTCGAGCAGAACACAGAGAAGAAGGGGAGTATGTAGGACCGGGTTTGATCGATGAATCAGATCAAAGGATCCAAGTGAAGTTCAGGGATGACAATGATTAAGAGTACACGAAGTTAAGCCAAGAGGGAGTTGTATTGCAAAACAACTAAAGACCCGAAACCCTGAAGTAAACCTGAAACCATAGAAAACACTGAGAAATGACCCAAAAAAGAAGTAAAGGGAAGGACAAAGAAATGAGGTGACGATGCACAAGAGTCGTTGGATCTATAAGATCAATGAACGAGGCTGAAGGCGATGGCCGATCAAGATTAAGTCGCGCAACATAAAGTAAAAGAAATGAAAGACATAGATTAAACTTAAGTGCTGGCAGAAGAAGAATGGCAGCGAAATAGATCTAGATCATCCAATCGACAGACCCATAGATCTACGGTCATCGCGTGGGAAAAATGCGTGAGCGTTAATGCATGAGAAAAGTAGTTTCATGACAGGAAATGGTTTATCGCGTGGGCTCTAAATGGTAAGTGGTAATTCGGGGTGGTCACTCGATTCCATTTATCAGTTGAAACGTAGCACGCCACTGGAGACAGGAAACCACTTTATCGGGTAGGTAAACGTCACGCAAGATTCCCCTCCGATATCGTTGTTAACCATTGGATCAAGTGTGATTTGATCAACGGTGGAGGATTACTGATTAGTTTTGTTGATCGGGGGAGCCAACAACCGTCAAATTGAATGGTAAGATCAACGGTGGAGGTTGAACGCGATAAAGTGAGTATCGATAAATGTGCCAAGGTCGTGGATTGGCGGAAAAGTAAGGTTTACATGTGATTTGTGGAGTATTTATATTATATGAAAATTATAATAGAAATAAAGCGGATAAAGGTTTTATGGTTAAGTTCGAATATAACCAAAGTTAAAGAGTGGGGTTTGTTTAATATGTGCGGGGTATAGAATTTACCAAAGTTTATGAGGGTGTATAAGATTCCGCTAGAAAGCTTTATTAAAGTTTAAGACTATGGATAGTCAAATATAATGTTTCTGCGTGAGATTTAAATTAAGAAGCCTTAAGCCTTTATTTGTGAAGGTTTTCACCATGGATCAGGTGATTAAGGCATGGGACCAACGACATGCAATTTTATTTGCATAATGTGGGTATTGTCGGCTTAGACTGGCATCATTTGGTATTAGAGCTGAATAAGGAAATTTTGTGTAAAATGTCTTTGCGAAATTTAGAACATAGTTATGTTTTAAGATGTGTATGCAGGCAAGAGGAGATTAGATTTTAATCTGACAAGCAGTAGTCACACAGGGATAAAGTGCAGCAGAATTTACAGATGCAAGAAACAAAGAACAATCCATTCAAATTGCAGGATAATGGTAGAACAAGATCATGCAGAGGTCTTGAAGGTTGTAGCATAAGAAGGTGATAAGATTGCATCAACCTAGAGCAAGGTGTGCTCAATTGGTTCCAGAGGAAAGAACTAGAGAGATGCCAAAAAACTGAGCTCAGAGGAGAGAAGCTTAGTGAGGCATATGTAGCAAGAAGGGGACTTGTTACTGCAGAGTTATTGTTGCAGCTCATAAAGTCAATTCCACAAAGGATGTGGGTAGAATTGCTAAGGGATAAAAGAAGCCGGTAAAAGTTTCTTAATGAAAGCAAAATGTGGCAGAACCTTGAGGAATTCCAACATAGGTTGGATAAAGAAAACAATTGTGTTCTTAAAAGGTGCAGATTAGTTGAAGCCTAGAAGGAGCAGAGGGAAGTGCTCAAAGAGGTCCCAGAGATAGAGAACCAAGTGCTTGCCAAAATACCAAGTACAAAGGGGAGCTTGGTGAGGTAAGTGGCTGCAGGGAGGACTTGTTGTTGCAAAGGCTTTAATGTAGCTCATAGTGAGTGAGTGAAGAACTCATAGAGATGGAGAAGAAGATGACTACTAATAGTCATAGCAGAGGTTCTGAGGAAGACCACAACAAAAGAAAAGTGAAGAAGGAGGATGCCAAGGAAAATGGCAAGATAATGAGTCAAGAGGAGCTTGATATGGAAATTGCAAAGTTAAAAGAACAACTCGATGCATTAAGGAGGATACTGGAGGAAAGCCAAAGACAAGGTTGGGTCTTGAGGAAAAGGGCAATAAAGTGGCATAAGTTATAGAATAGGCTACAACATAGGAAAGTGAAGTGGCTGGTGGAAAATTTTAGAGAAGTTGAGATGGAAATGGAAGTTTCCATTTGTGAAGCAGAACAGGGTGAAGTTATGGCTGAAGATGAAGACTTGAAGACTGAAACTTCAAGTGAGATCAAAGGGTCACATGATTTTAAATCTAATAATTTGTGTATGTTTGCAGGTGAAACATGTGAAGAAGGACAATTTTATGATATTGACATAAAGGGGGAAGAAGAAAGGCAGAATCTAAATTATGTTCTAAAAGAAGATGAGATAGATAGGTCTCATGTAAATACTTGTACACAGTTGGGAAAAGGTTTTACTTTTCAGCATATTGCAAAGATAGAAAGTAGAGGAAGTTGGACTCATGAGGATGGCCAAAAGCAAGAAGAAGTAGAGAAGGATATCAAGCAATCAAGTGAAGGACTTGATGAGATTGAAGAGAATACCATTGAAATATTTCTGAGTCATGTAAAGGACTTGGAACAACAGGAGCACTTGGTGATTGAATCATCAAATGAGATCATGAGGTCTTGTGGTTTTACAACTGACAAGTTATGTATGAATGTAGGTATTGCAGAAGACAAACCATCTTATGGAACTGTCTTGAATGAAGCTGAAAGTTGCCAAGAAAAGTACGATGATGATTGTCTTTCAAATGAAGATCAAGTTGAGTTATTACAACAGAAGGAGTTCATAAATTCCTTTCTTAGTGGAGGAAATATCTTCAGTAGAGATGAGACAATTATGTCTTATGATAAGAAATTTACTATTGGTAAGAACAACGAGGAATTGATTTTCTTAAATAGCCAAAGGGAGAGTGATGGATAGACATCTAAAACTATCACAGAGATGGA
This sequence comes from Pinus taeda, assembly GCA_000404065.3. Taxonomy (NCBI): domain Eukaryota; kingdom Viridiplantae; phylum Streptophyta; class Pinopsida; order Pinales; family Pinaceae; genus Pinus; species Pinus taeda. Next base: position 94,686 of record APFE030651651.1, read on the forward strand.
GGATCAAAATTTTATTCTAAACAAGAATGAAGAAGTAGTGTCAACAAGAAATTATACTTGTGACAAAGAAGAAGATAGTGAGGATTGTACAGAGATTTTAGGAGAAATTCCAAGTGAGATGGCAAATTTATGGCATGAATTAAATCTTTTGGAGAAAAGGCTAGAAAACCAAAAAGTAAGTGTTCAGGTTGTAAAGTCAGAACTGAATGAGAATGAAGAAGTTCACTACAGTGGACAAGGACAAGAAGACATCATTGAAATAGATGGTGTGGAGGAGAGACTAGATGACAGTCTTGTGAATTCTTTTGAGAATTCAAATCAGCATACTGATGCACTGATAGAGGAGGATGAATTAGAGTAGCAAGCTAAATTGTTGCCAAAGGAAGAAAAGGCACATAATCCTTATGATTTTTATTCTATAATTTTTTTTATGATTACAGTTTTTGTTGTAGACAAGGAGCATAAATTAGATGTTGTAGAGGGAGATATCTTCAAGGATATTCAGGAAGCTTGGGTGGAAGCAATATCTACAGCTGTACCAAGAGAAATATCAAGAGTAATAGCAAAAGCTGAAGTAGAAAAGGCTAGGAAAAGTAATCAACAGTTTGAATATGAATGGACAACGTGTAGTGAGATGCAGGATGTGAAGGTGCCGAAGTTAGTGGACAACAACAACAACCTAAAGCAGAGAGAAAGAGATAGCATAAAATGGCAGAGTATGGACCAACCCAAGGATGTGCTGGAAATGGAGATTCAAGAACTATGGCAATTGATGATGAAACAGTCTAGGCTGAGAAAAATGGTAGCAAGAAGTGTGATCAATCAGAATTTGAAACTGATTGAAGAGAGGAAAATGAATTAGAAGACAACAAATATAAAACAGTAGCAAAAGTGCAAGGCATTTGGGCAGTTACAAAATAAAGTTTGAGACCTTGGAGGTTTTCTATCAGCATAGGAAGACACATGATCAGGAGATCATGAATATTATCTACCTTGGGAGTCTGATGCAGGATCATTCAACTCAAAATTATCATTATACTTTAGTAGACATAGGGGGTCTTGTATTTTAAGGAAGTTGGTTTACTAAATGTTAAATTAATGTAATTATTTAGGATTTTGAGTGATTTTAATGAGAATAGGAATTAATTAAGTATTGTGAGGCATATTGTAAGTGTTCTCGAATGAAGGGGAACATGAGAGAATCGGGATAGTTAAGAGTTCGTAGGAATTGATAGATTTGCAAATTAATTGTAGATCTTGAATTAGGAATTAGTTCATGATTTATAGGATTGAGAGGATTCTTAGGTTTTAGTTGAAATTATTAAGGATCTGAACCAGAATTGGTTCACAGAGCCTTTTGTATAAATGTAAGCCTAAAAGGCATAGAAAGAGTTAGTTAGTTAGTTAGGGAGTTAGAGGGTGAAGAGTTTGACTATAAGCCTATGGGCAAATTGTAAAACGAAGGCCACTGATATTGGAAATCAGGCCTGAGAGAAGAAACTGTGTAAATATTTATTTATCAATACAGAGAACTCGATTTCTGAATTGTATGGTGTGTATGGAATTATGAATTTTATGTAGTTAGTGTAATTCTGCATAGTATATGTATGCAGGTGAGGTTTGAGCAGAACACAGAGAAGAAGGGGAGTATGTAGGATCGGGGTTTGATCGATGAATCCGATCAAAGGATCCAAGTGAGGGATGACAGTGATTAAGAGTACACGAAGTTAAGCCAAGAGGGAGTTGTATTGTAAAACAACTAAAGACCCGAAACCCTGAAGTAAACCTGAAACCACAAAAAACACTGAGAAATAACCTAAAAATGAAGTAAAGGGAAGGACGAAGAAATGAGGTGATGATGCACAGGAGTCATTGGATCTATAAGATCAACGAACGAGGCTGAAAGTGATGGGCGATCAAGATTAAGTTGCGCAGCATAAAGTAAAAGAAATGAATGACAAAGATTAAACTTAAGTGTTGGTGGAAGAAGAATGGCGACGGAATAGATCTGGATCGTCCAACCGACAAATCCATAGATCTACGGTCATTGCATGGGAAAAATGTGTGAGCGTTAATGCGCGGAAAAAAGTAGTTTCATAACAGGAAATGGTTTATCGTGCGAGCTCTAAGTGGTAAGTGGTAATTTGGGGTGGTCACCCGATTCTATTTATTAGTCAACACGTAGCACGCCGCTGGAGGGAGGAAACCACTTTATCTGGTAGGTAAACGTCGCGCAAGATTCCCCTCTAATATCACTGTTAACCATTGGATCAAGTGTGCTTTGATCAATGGTATAGGATCAACGATTAGTTTTGTTAATCGGGGGAGCCAACAACCGTCAGATTGAATGGTAAGATCAACGGTGGAGGTTGAACGCGATAAAGTGAGTATCTATAAATATGCCAAGGTCATGGATTGGCGGAAAGGTAAGGTTTACGTGTGCTTTGTGGAGTATTTCTATTATATGAAAATTATAATAGAAATAAAGCGGATAAAGGTTTTATGGTTAAGTTCGAATATAGCCAAAGTTAAAGGGTGGGGTTTGGTTAATATACGTGGGGTATAGAATTAACCAAAGTTTATGAGGGTGTATAAGATTCCGCTAGAAATATTTATTAAAGTTTAAGACTATGGATAGTCAAATATAATGTTTCTGCATGAGATTTAAATTAAGAAGCCTTAAGCCTTTATTTGTGAAGGTTTTCACCATGGATCGGGTGATTAAGGCCTGGGACCAGTAGCATGCAATTTTATTTTCATAATGTGGGTATTGTCAACTTAGGCTGGCATCAGAATACCTCTTTAAGACTTCAACATCCTCAACATCCTTCCCTTTGTCATTGGAAATATGAATTGCAAATAATACACATCCTTTTCTGCTACTGCACTTTGCCTTCATAATTATAACCATTCTCACTTATGTAGGATTCTTCTTACCCTACAAGAGTCTCCTCTCTCCATCATCATCCAGGAACTTAATAGGCTTTTCATAACAATATACCTTAGTCTTGTGAATGTACAACCAATCCATACCCAAAATCATACTGTATGATCCCAATGGAAGCACATTTAGATGTTTGTATGTAGACATATCATTAAGCTCGAATGCATAAAATCTCACCCAATGATGAACTCTTTTCTTGGTACCTATAGCCAACTGAACCAACCAAGATTATGAATGCACTTCTTTATTCACACAACACTTATCCACCAGTTCAAGACTGATACAACTATAGTTAGATCCAATATCAATCAAAATAGAAACAACTTAATCAAAAATCTTACCTTCCATATCGATAATAGATGCATGATGATCAACTTTCCTATTATCTAATGTTGCATAAATCCGAGGAATACTTTTTCCAACAACTCCAACTATTTGTGCCTCTTGAGCACTTTAAATCTGAGGAATTCCACCTTGATGTTGTGGACAATCTCTCCTGCGATGATCTCCACCACAAGTCCAACACTACAAAGGCTTCCCGCAATCACACTTTTTTTGCTCCTCAAACTGAAATCTGTGTCATCTGTCAGCTGCATTGAACTTCTTGTATGACACTGCATTCAACTTGTTACCTGCATCCTGAGGTATTCCTCACTTCTTATCCCATTTTCCTTTAGTCTTTTCATTACCTTTCCAACCCTGCTTAGGCTCTGACTTATGCTTAGATTGCTCATAATAATGTTTCAACTTCCCAATTAATTCCTCCAATGTACGAGGCTCAACATGTTCAATCCGATCCTTATATGCTAATGGCAATCCACTAATGAATATTTGAACCTTCGTCTTCTCATCCTTAAGATATGGTACATACCTCAAGAGCTCCAGAAACTGAGTCGGGTACTTCAGGTACTTCTTCCTTAAGAGTATTTTGAACTCATGACAGCTCCATTCCTTTATCTTGATACCTCTGACACGCTTCACATCATCCTACCAGATGTCTGATTTTCCCTTGAGACTAAAAATGGCTATCCTGCCTTTCATATTCTCTCTATAATCATGTAACTCAAAGAACTTCTTCATCCCAAGCAACTATGATTTTGCATCTTCCAGTTTCTTCAACTCTCCATCAAATGTTGGAGGCTTGGATTTCTTTAACTCATTTGGAAAGTACTTCTTCTCACTCCTCCTGTAAGGATGATAGCGATGATGACCATGATGTCTCTCTGATCCAGAACTAGAATAAAACCCATAACCACTACATCTCCTGTCAGGTGTATCCAACCATGTACCACCTATGACTGTGTCATCCTTGTTCAACCTATGCCCTCCATGAGAACTACTACCATATGTGCCATTTGTCCTTTCCTCTTGTCTATAAATGATTTCTGGTTGTCCCTTTCTCTTTAAATCTAATAAGCTTTGAAGGATCACTACATTGATCTCCACTTTCTTTTCTTGCGCTCTAGCAAGTTTTTCATGTGATTGAATGATCCTGTCATTATCCGCCTTGCAACTTCAACTAATCTTTTCCTTTAAATTTCTCAAGGTATCTACTATGTCAGGAGAGTACTCATCTTTTTGTTGTTTAGCTAATCTATAAGGAGAGTCATGTGAACTGCAATCCACCGTATTTATTGTCATTTCTTATCTTCTTCTTCCTACAAACATACCATGTTAGATAAACCAAATATAAACATAATCAAACATGCCTTAGTGTGTTTCAAGGGAGGCTACCTCGTCTACAAAAATCAGTCCAGATTAGCACAATATATATATATATATATATATAGAACACCAACATATCAATCATCATAACATATCAACATCATCAACCTCTACATGATGACACAACTACAAAAATGACCATCACAGGAAATAACCAACATGCATGCATGATAAACACATAGACAACCAAACATGCATACATTACACTCACATCTACCTTGAGGTCCAGTGCTGCAACCTCGCTTTGATACCACTTTGTAGCAACCCTTTCCCACATTTACCCAAATTCACAAGCTTGCTAAGGTAAACATGAGACGAGTGTCACTATGAACTGCCCGACCTCCTAGTTCTAGTTAAGGAAGTGGGGCCTATAAACTCACCACAAACTGGCATCCTACAGGGGCTTCAAATCACCCAAGAATTGAAGAAACACCCCAAGTGGTCAATCCCTGAGTTGGAACCTTGTTTCACTAACCTAGACCCAGAATCACACCATTGAAATTGCTTGCATGCAGTTATGAGGCTCCAACCACACTCATAAGCCTAGCTGCTAGCGGATATGACCTCATATCTCTATTTCAGTGCTTGCAATCTTGAGGTTCGAGGCACTTTTATAGGCTAGTCTCTAGACCACTGCCCAAAACTTTTTGTAACTTTCCAAAATCATATTTCTCAATGTAACGACAATACTAATAATTCAAAATTGAAGCCAAAATTTGACCCAGACTAGACATTTGGTTAAACACATGGGAAACATGTAAGTTACAGTTCATGAATGCATATATGATCATAAGAGTCTGAGATTCATCTGAGAATCACCAAGAAGGCTCTATTCCCTCTCCACGTAGCTACAACAACACTTATTAGTCCATATATTCATCAACCATTAGATATTTAAATAAATCATGACAAGAGCCATAGATAACATACATCATGTAACCAACAAATAACCAATGAATAACCAGCATAGAGGTCATGGAAACACAACCATAATATCACCAACATAATCATTACAAATATTCATGAATCATAGTAGGAAAATATATTTTATTAGTATATGAAATATCAACCAAGTCAGGGACTTCCATGTACCACTCAGCCATAGATTGGGTTGAACCAAATCTCTATTTCAGCCATCACCCCTGCGCCATATTCCAAGCATGAATGTGGGATCTCATGGAATAAACCAAAACAAAAAAAACCAGGGCTTCTAGAGGCCAAACCACCTCAACCCTCATTCATAGTGATTCCACCTCTACGGTCCGAAAATCACTAACTTCAACCGAATTGGTCTCTACCCAAGTTGTTCAAGGCTCGATGAACTAGTACATCAACTCAAAGCCTTCCAGGGCTCCAGATCATTTATATAACCCAAATCCAGGGACTAGTAACTAAACCCACCAAGGGATCCAAAGCATTTGTTCCAACCTAGGCTCAAGGACTAGTAACTCAACCCAAGTTGTTCCAGGGCTTCTAGAGCATTTGTTCCAACCCACAACCACAAGGAACCTGAGCACCAGTTAGAAAAACAACAAGTGGAAAAACCCACAACACCATGGCTATCCAGGAAATGGCAAGGCAAGGCTAAAACCACAGTCAATCCAAGGAAATCTCCATGCCAATGACAACAATCAATGAGAAAATCACATGCATATACCATTCATCCAGAAATAAGTAAGGAAATCACACATGCAAGCTATTACCTACAAAGAAATCCAGTTGTAGTTGTTCATCCAACTATTTCGTTATGCTTTCCTTCTTTCCTTTGCATTCTTTCTCTAATCCAAGTGAATGTTAGAGTGCTCCAAGAATTCTTTAAGATTTCTCTAAGTGTGCAAGAGTATGAGAAAATGAGAGAATGAAATGAGAGCTCCAAAACAAGATTGGAAAAATCTTGTGAACTGCTCCTCAAAAGCCTTTTTATCGTTGAGGCCTCTATCTTCTTGATTTTCCTTCATTTTTCCTTTAATTTCCCTCTCATTCATATTTGTATCTCTTCATATTCCTTTTCTCCTATTTTCCTTTATTTTCATAAATAAATGTCAATTAATTTCTCTTTGTCTTTGCCAATTTCCATAGCCATTAATTAATCACAAGTGATACCCATCACTATGTTTTTCCTAACATTTAGCTTTGCATATGTGTCCCATGACCTTGGCCTTATTTTATTTACATAGAAAATCAACCAGGGTTTGATACAAAGTTCATCTACTGTGTTAGAAGTTGGATTCTCATTTTCTAAAAGTATGTGTTTTTCCATAGCTACCCTGGCCTTTTCTCTTGCTTAAATGATATTTTCTATGGCTTTTTTTCCTTGAGGTTCCCCATATTTAAATGGACTATAATTACAAGGAGACAACAATTTTATTCCAATCACAAATAAACATATAAATTGTCACCATCTCATGTCATCATATTTACAAGGAGCATAACAATAGTGTTGATAGGCTTTCTAAGGAGGCCACACTACTACCTAGAGGCCAGTGGATGATTCAAGAGCAGAGGGCTACTGCCCAGTACCAATACTACCACAGGCCATATATTGATCAGGCATATCACAGGGCAGTTGGGCCCTAAATTTTTGGGACATGCTCAGTCATATTTTTTATTTTACTGTATATATCATAGTATGTGTTTATAATCAGACTATATATTATGATATCGCCCTGCGTGGCGTATCCATAGACATCTCAGTTATAGCTTTTTATTTCAGACTCTCTCATACTATCACCTTGCGTGGTGAATTCTGCTTATTACTAAACACCATTTTTGGAATGGACATGGATGTATTTTTTGACTTGTACACACCGATATGGCTACGGGCCAAATACTGCATATGCTGCCAAGGATCTACTACATGTAATTTTTCAAAATTAATGAAAGATTATGATTTTTCCTTGGGAAAAAACATATAAATTTTATTTCAATTACAAAATTTTCCTCCAATTAAACAAAAAGACAAATATTGTTTCCCAATCCTATAAAAAAAGGATAAAAATTGTCTTCCAATTTCATAGTGAGGTAAAAAATAGCCTTCTAATTACAACAAAAGACAAAAATTATTTTCAAAATCCTCAACATGATAACAATTTTCTTCAAATTACTCAAATTGCCTTCTAATTACATAAAAATCGTCTTCTAGTTACAAAATAAGAAAAAAACATGATTGCCAAAAAGATAAGTGGACAAAAGTCTTATTTCGAACTACACAAAAACTCATACCAAGTTGTAACATAGTAATTTCTCTTCTATTATTATTTACTAGATTTGTGTTTGGATGTCAGGAGAGTGGCAAGCATGTGAGGAGAAGGTTGGAAGGAAAAGCATGCATGCATTATTAGGAATTTGCATATGTTCTTAGGAATGTGCACATATTCCTGAGATTAAAATCCAAAACATTAAATGCCATACCTAAATTCCTCTCTCCCTTTCTCACATTTTCATTAGAGGAAATTATAGTCTAAAAGTGCCCATGAAATTTTCATGTACATAATATGTAAACCAATCCAAATCGTACATGTAAATATTTTGGAGGAAAAAAAAAAAAATTTAATTGTATTTTTGACTTATCTTCTTATATGATTACTCAAATTTCAAGTGTGAATACTCATTGGATGCATAATTAAATTCTGCATCCAACAAGCCATTATGCATACTTTTGAGAAAAGCAACATTGATAAAAATTGAAGATACATTAAAAAGCGTGTTGAACATGATTTTTTAATGTATCTTCATTTTTTTTTTTTATCAATGTGGGTCTTCTCAAACGTATGCATAATGGGTACTCATTGGATGTGGAATTTAATTCCAAATCCAACAAGTATATACCCTTGAAATTTGAGTAAGCCTATAAGGAGATAAGCCAAAAATACAATTTAAAAAAATAAAAATTCTTTTCCCTCCAAAACTCATAACTCCTATTTTATTATTTTTCCTTAGGAGGCCACTTTTAGGCTGAAATTTCCTCTAATGATTGAAAGTGGTAGGATTTCACACATGTCATAACATGTGTCTTATTTTGTGACATTACATTTCTCTCTTATCTCCTTTATTTGCCAATGTTCCTCCTTCCCTCTCTGCCACCCACCTCCATCTCTATCTCTGTTTGCCTCCCTTTGTCCTTTCTCTCTCTCTTCCCCCCATCACCCTTAGTCTCTCTCTCTCTTCCCTCTCTACCTCTCTCCATCATTGTCACTATATCCCTCCCTCTCTCCTTCTCTCTCCCTCCCTCTCTCTCTCTCTCTCTTTCTCTCTTCTTACCTCATCTATCTCTATCTTTATACCCCCCCTCTTTTTTTTATCTCTCTCTCTCTCCCCCCCATTCACTCCCTCACTATCTTTATCCCTCTCTCCCCAATATCTCTCTCTCTCTCTCTCTCCCCCCATGGTTATCTCTCTCTCTCTCTCTCTCCCCCCCATGGTTATCTCTCTCTCTCTCTGCCATTCCCCATATCTCTCTCTATATCTCCTATCTCACTATTTCCATTTATATATTTATCTTTATCTCTCTCCCCCTCTATATCCCCTCCATCTACGTCTCTATCTCCCTCCCTATATATTTCTTTATATCTCCCCCTCATTACTTCACTATGTCTCTCCCTCTATATCTTATCACTCTCTCTCCCTCTCGTCACCTCTCCCCCTCTCTATCTCTCTCTTCTTCCCTCTCTATCCCCCCTCCATCTCTATCTCTTTCTCCCTCCCTCTCTCTTTATATGTCTATCTGTCTCACCCACCCACTCTCTCGCCCCCCCTATCTACCTATCTATCTCTCTCCCTTCCCTAGCTTTATCTCTCTCTCTCTCTCTCCCTTCCCTACCTCTATCTTGGTCTCTCTCTCCCCCCTGCCTCCCTCTTCATCTCCCCACACCCTCTCTTTCTCTATTCCCCCTCCATTATCTCCATCCATCCCTCTTTCCTTCTATTTCACTCTCCATATCCATGTCTCTCTCTCTTCATCCTTCTCTATCTTTCTCTTCTTCCACTTTCTCTCCCTCT
>APFE030651651.1:108350-118524 GCA_000404065.3 Pinus taeda
TTTGTTGTAGGTTGTATCTCTGCATTTTGTTGGATAATATAAACGGAATCATTGGTTGTTTGTCTGTGAAAGTAGCCCAAATTGGGTGAACCACATATGTATGTCTCTCTTGTTTTTTGCATTTTCTGTGTTGTGTTTCTGCAATATTTTATGTGTTTCATTCCTCTGTAAAACATAATTTTTTAATATATAAATCAAATATTTTTTATATACTTTTATTAATATTATTGATAATTATTTTCCTATAAATATATTTAAATAATAATATTAAAAAAAGCTCATAAAATAATAATTGTAAAATCATATTGGACCTTAGACTGTAATCAAAATAGCCAATATGCCAATCGGACATAGAGCCTAGAGTGACAATGTGTTTGTTAAGACACTGTGGTGTAGAAGTAATTAGTTGAAAACTTAGTGGACAAAAATCCAGCCATGCTAAGGAGTTGCTATGTGTGTTCCTGGGAGATTTTGATGGCTTAGATGCTCCTAAATCATTACTACTTAAACCATAGATTATAGCAAGTTTCTCTTAAAGTGATAATTTATGCTCTCCGATAGAGTAAAACTTAAATGAGAAGTTTTACTTTTCTAATAATATTTTATTATTCTAAAATAAATATGAATTTTTTTAATAATTAGTTGTATATAAATATTATATACAAATAATGAAATTATATATATATGAATGATTAGCGGAAATAAGAAGGAAAAAAAATTGAGAATTCATATTTTAGATAATTTGTGAGAGTTGAAGTGGGGGAATTTATAAAATTTGATTATATATGTGTGTTTCATTATTTATCTCCACCCAAATCTTTATTTTTCTATTACTTCACCTAGTCCTTCTTACTTACTTTTGTTTTTATGTTTTTTTTGTTTGTTTATTATTTCCTTGTTTACCCCTTTCATTTAGTCATTATATATTTTTACTTATTCTTATATTTGAGGGTGTAAGTTGGAGGAAATACTCTAGGATGAAATAGATTTATAAAATATGTCTCATCAAATATTCCCCCCACTTTCGCTATCATTTAAATATGTTTCACCCAATATTTCCCCCCACAATGTCCCTCCCAAGGGGGAAATATTTCATCTATCCTCACCCTAGTCTGAGAGAATTATTCCCCCCTACCCTAGAATTATTCCCCCCTACCCTCTCAGTGGCTCACACAAGGAAAGAATATCGGCCTTACCCTCACCGTCACCCTTACCCATATAAAATATGTTTCACCCAATCTTTCTCCCCTCTCAAACTCACCCTTACCCATATAAATATGTTTTACCCATTACTCTCCCCACATTTACCCTCACTTAATACCCCCATCCCCACTTTGGCTAAATATTTTTTAGCCATTACTCTTCCCCGCCTTTACCCTCACTCAATACCCCCATCTCCACTTTTTCTTTAGCTTTAGGGAGCATCGTAGAAAAGGCAAAAATAAATAAATAAATAAATCATATTTTGGATAACTTATAAGAATGTGGGTGAAATTTATATTTATATTTAAGATATGTTTTCTATATTATTTTCCATTTTTTATGCTTTTTTGACTATTTCCACTCATTTTAATATTTTTCTACGTTTTAATGCTTTTTCTCCCTCACTCTCAATTTTTTAAAATTTATGTATATATTTTTAATCAATCCCCCAACCCATCTTCATTTCTCTATTATATGTGCCCCACCCTCACTCAAATATGTTTCATCTAATATTTCCCATGTGAGAATTGACATCCCGTAGGGAGGATAATAATATTTTTCCCAACCATTTAAATTATATCCAAATCTCTTTATAAATGGTTTTGATACAATTTTAATTATAGTTACTTCAATTTTTATATATAAATTTATTTCTTTAGTGTATATATTGTTAGGTTTTCCATTACACCAAAATCCAAAGGCATTAATAAACTTCCAACTATTACACCCCTCCTCAAATGAAAATCAGGGACAGGGAACCCCTTCCAAACCATTATACCCACAGGGAACCCCCCTGCAAATCAAGGAAGGGCCAAGGCTCTTTGATACCATGTTAGGTTTCCATTACACGAAGGGCCAAAGCTTTGATACCATGTTAGGTTTTCCATTACAGGGAACCCCTTCCAAACCATTATACCCACAGGGAACCCCCCTGCAAATCAAGGAAGGGCCAAGGCTTTGTTACCATGTTAGGTTTTCCATTACACCAAAACTCGCATGCATTAGTAAACTTCCAAATCATTATCATTACCCTTTTAGGTGATGTGAAAATCCAACAACCCTCCTCAAACGCAAATCAAGGAATCGAACCTGGGCCAAGGCTTTGATACCATGTTAGGTGTTCCATTACACCAAAACCCGCATGCATTAGTAAAATTCCAAACCATTATCATCACATTTTTAAGTGGTCCCAGGGTGGATCGTAGAGTGTCAGTTAGTCCACGTAACCGATTCCCAATAAGGTGAGTGTGAAAATCCAACATATATAATATTTAAAAAATATTAATTATATTATTTTTTTAATGTGGTTTTAAATCAAATATTTCAATATGCATGTTTAGTCATATATATAGAGAGAGAGAGAGAGAGAGAGAGAGAGAGAGAGAGAGAGAATAAGTTTTTTATAATTTAAGGTATGATAGAAATTTTGTAATTTTTCCAATGTTTAATATGGAGTTGACATCTAACATTTTAAAATGTATTAACAACAAAAATAATTCAATGTATATGTGTGTATATATAAAAACAAAGGGAAATATGTAACATCTTAAAAATATTAATAACAAAAATAATTCTATATATTATGTAAAACAAATAAATTTAAATTTTTCTTATAGTTAAAATATTTTACTAGTATGTTGTTCAAATCAACATAAATTCATTTTGATTTTAGAATTGTCAAGAGCCAAGAGGAATTCAATTTCTAGAGGCGTGAACCTTTTCTCATTTTTTATATTAAAAAAAGTTTTGCACCTTGAAAGATTTGATCCCTCTCAACATATAATAAATTCACAAAAAAAATTCTCATCTTGAAAGATTTGATCTCTCTCAACACTTAATAGATTCATAATTAAGATGGATCTAAGTGTATACTTATCAAATACAAACCTAAATTTAACTTTAATTGAAATGAAACTCATTAAAATTAATACTTATTTGTGTTTTATTTTAATTCAAAACTGAATTATAAGTATAATTGAAATGAAATTCAAAACTATAATTATGATTATAATGGAAATGAAATTCATTAAAATTAGTACTTTTTTTTGGTCAAGTAAGAGTAGGACCTTCTATTAATCTAGCCAATGGTACATAATTTACAAGTCGCCGCCCCAGCTCTGTAAGTCAGGCAACTGGTTAGGCCCAAACCCAGGCCACGCTCTCAAAACCATGAGAAGCCCGGAAAGAAAATCGAGGATTTACAGTTGAACACTCTAGACAAAAGTGAGTAATATACAGAAAGAACGTAACCTTGAGCTCCGAGGAAGACAGGTCCATAGAATCGAGATTACAAAATAACTTTAGAGACCCACCAAGGGACCTCGGGACAACCACCAAATCTCAGCTAAAAACCATAGTAAGTTTTAAGTGCCACCGATCGAATAAACCAAAAGGGCCCCACCCAAAAATATGTCAAGCACAGACCCAAAGAAAACTTTTCGTCTAACTTTTAGACTTTTTCGGATCCAGAACTCTGAACTAACTTGCACGATCAAGCTACACTGTTGATCCCCCTAAACGAATCCAACGGTCTACGGGGATATCAGGTGATCAAAAAGCATGAAGAATCGAGCGGTATTCTCTCACCTATCACTGCTACATGTCACACGCAGAATGGAATCGGAGCCTTGCCCCAAAAAACCAGAAACCGCATTGACCCCGCCCAATAAACCGTTGATGGTATTATCATTGGATGCCTCGCTGACTAACCTACACGTACTTTTGCCCCGCACTGGCCGTTTATCAAGAGCAACGGACGGTTCTTGTGCCCTCCTCCCAAATTCTCTATCTCCTGAACTGTTTCGCTCCATCTTGTTAGTCCATAGCTCCATATCTTTGTCCGCCTGATAGAGATAGTCCTCCAACAATTTACCTGGGGGTAACAACTCCCAAATAAATCGTGAAACTCTATCCATATTGGTTACTCCTTCGTTCGCCAAACGATCTGCTAACATGTTAGCTTTCCTTTTCACATGAATAAAGCGAACAATTTTTAAGGTTTGCAGGTGGGAGTGGATACGGTGAAAGATTTGTAGAAACCTCCAATTCTTCGAAACTTTATCTGGAGAATAACCATTACATATTTTCTTGGTTGCTCTGATAATTAATTTTGAATCTGCTTCAATGATAACATTATGAGAATTCCAATCCAACAAGATTTTTAGGCACTCGGCCATATTATTAGTGGCTTTTCCGAGATGCCCATGGAAGATCTTCTTTACCTGGCCTTGTTCATCTCTTATGGCCCCTCCGAAGCCAGCTAATCCTGGGTTGCCCTTAGAAGCGTCGTCTATGTTAACCTTTAGGAAACCATAAAGAGGAGGCCTCCAAATGATACTATCTACATTTATTTGTCCTACTCCCTTGGTTAGGCCGTGAGGGATTATGGAATGAAGACCCAACTGAAGAATGATACTCTCCTCTTGGGGCAAAGGAGGTTCCTTAGGAAGTGTTCTTCCCAAACTTCTAACCGTGTCTTTAAGCTGTCTTAAAATTTGGTCAGTTATTTGTTGGGGCGTGCTTGCCTTGTTTTTGAAGATCCTACTGTTGTGCTCTTTCCAAACATTCCAGATAACAAAGCCTGGAACCAGAGTCCAAGCTTTATTGATGATTTCATTCACTGAGAAATTCTTCCTCCAGTTCTTCAAAGTGTTGGATATGCTAAGGTTATCCTGATATGTATGTCTAAAAATAGATGCCACCTAGTCCCACACATGAGATATGAAAGGACAGAGGTTGAGAAGGTGATCCATCATCTCCTCCTGTAAGTTGCAGAGGTAACATTTGGAGGGACCTATAAAGCCTTTTTTTAGGAGATTCTCCCAAGTTAGGATTTTCCTTTGATGCACTAGCCAGATGAATAGCTTTATTTTCATCTAGTGGGGGCTCTGCCATAGATTTTTCCATACTTGATCAGGATTCAAATAGTTAAATCTTGAAACTTCCAGTTTAGCTTCTTTGAGTTTGAAGTCGCCCTCAGTATTATTTCCCCATCTTAATTGGTCAGGTAAGTAGGATACCAAAATCCTTCTCTATTGTAGTTCTCGGGAGAGAGCATCTGCCTAGGCTTTCATAGGACTCTCATCATTGTGGCCTAGACCCTTCCACTTCCTCCATTTTCCTTCATTTCTTTCCTGGTTCCAAAAATGTTTGACCATAAGTAAACCTTTGTTATATGTATCACTCTTGAGAGCTGCTAATTCCTCCTTATAAAGGTTGGTTTCATGTTGCCTGATATCGTCCCAAAAACATGCAAGGTTCCTTGCTCGAATTTGCCAGAAGCTGTGTTGCTGAACAATACTTTTATTTTCCCATGCAAGGTTCCAGATATGGGAGCCCTTGATTTGCTCTGAAATTCTAATGTGATCCTTCTCCTGCCAATGCCTCCCATATTTTTGCTTCCAAAGCTTAGCCTAGGGAGCTGTCGGCTCCTTCATCCATCTCCACCAAAGTTTGGCTCCTGCAACTTTACTGAGGGTTTCAAGGTCATGAAGCCCCAAACCACTATGGATTTTTGGCTTGCATATCTTGTCCTAGGCAACTAAGGCCACTTCTTTTTTTCTTCTCCTCTTCCGCACAGAAAATCTCTTTGTATGTTCCTAATTTTTTGCTTAATGCCTTTGGGAACAGAAAGAGTCGAGAACATAAAAACGAGAATTTCCTGCAAGACAACCTGTGTGAGCACAAGGCATCTTGCCAAATTCAATGTCCTGCATGTCCACTTTCTGACCTTGTCCTGAATTTTATTTATTAATGGCTCCCACACTTTCTTTCTTAGAGGTTTATCAGTGAGAGGTATGCCTAGGTACTTTGAAGGTAGTTGTTCCCTTTGAAACCCAAGAATTCTGGTAATATTTCTTTGAATGGAAATGTTAGTGTTAAAGAAAAAAACTTTGGATTTGTTGAGGCTTACCTCAGTGCCTGCTGCCATAGTGAAGTCATTTAAGATGTGTTTGATCGCTTGGGCTTCCCTGACTGTCGGGATGCCTTGCAGCATTGTGTCATCCACAAATTGTTGATAAGTGTTTGCTGCTCCATCCAAGGTGAGTTTGATTCCATGTATCCGTCCTTCAACATTTTCCATTTTGATTGCTTTGCATAGCCCTTCCATCATGAGGACGAAGAGGAAAGGAGAGAGCGGATCTCCCTGTCTGAGACCTCTGGAAGGTGTAAAGGTTCTTGATGGAGCCCCATTAAGCAAAATGGAAAAACTGATCGTGGTTACGAGTACCATGACCCATCTTATCCAATTTTGGTCGAAGCCAAAGGCTCTTAGAATTGCTCTGACATAAGACCAACTTAACTTGTCATAGGCTTTTGCAAGGTCCAACTGAATGCTCATGCCAGCTTTTTTGTTCCTTTTGAGAGAGTGTATTACTTCATGGGCTTGGATGATGTTGTTGAGGATTTGTCTTCCTTCCGCTTAGCCGGTTTGCTCCTCTGAGATGAGAGATGGTAGGAGGGGCTTGATTCTATTAGCTATCACTCTGGAAATAATTTTGTACACCACATTAAATAAGGCTATGGGCTTGAAACCCTCCGGAGTCATGGCATTTTCTTGTTTTGGGATCAGAGCTATGAAGGAAGCATTAAGATCCCTCGGAATATTTTTGGATTTTCTTGAGTCTTCCACAACCTCAAGTATATCTTGTTTAATTGTTTCCCAACAGGATTTAAAGAAATATACATTGAATCCATTTGGGCCTGGGGCTTTTCCATTTTGCATTTCATTAGTCGCTTCACTGACCTCCTCTTCCGACACTAGCCTATTAAGATTATGGTTGTCCTCTCTCGTAACCAACTGAGGGATATATTGAGTGAAAAGGTTGATGAACCTAGATCTATCCTCCGGAGGCTCCTCTGCTATACTGAGAAAATGTTGTATCAGGATTGATTCCATATCATTGTGAGAGACAAGCTCTATCCCTTGAGAGTCTTTGAGCTTTGTGATTTTGTTATGTGCCCTGTGAGCCATGGTGGATTTGTGAAAGAATTTTGTGTTCCTTTCTCCCTCTCTGATCCAATGTATTCTTTATTTTTGTCTCCAGAAAATTTCCTCTTACAAGCATCGATCATCCCATTCTCTCTGCAAAGAGTTAGTAAGCTTTTGCCTCTCCTCGGTAAAACCATTTGTGATACTAATTTGATTGATCTCCTAGAGTTTCTTCCCAGCTTCTCTTTTGGCTTGGAAGATATCTCCAAATTCCTTTTTGTTCCACTCTTTAAGTCGAGACTTGATGTGTTTGAGTTTTTGCTGGAGCATGAACATTCCAGTACCTTGAATTTTCAAATCCTCTTTCCACCATTTGTCAATATTACTGGTGAATTTAGGGTGGGGAGAGCCAGGCTTTTTCAAACCTGAAAGGTTTATTTCTTGGTGTACCCATAAAGGTTGCCTCCATCTGTACAGGCCAGTGATCCGATCCTCCAAAGGGCAGAATGGAAGTTGTCATGGCGGGGCCTATGATAATGAGGTCCTCTGAAATAATAAATCTGTCAAGTTTGGAGGCTACTTGAGAAGCCCCTCCCCTCTTGTTGTTCCAGGTGAAGGTTCCATTTATTGTTTCAGTGTCCATTAGCCCCATATTCATTATGAAGTTCTGGAAGGCCATGGAGTGTCTTCCTGACTGTCTAATACAACCTTTCTTCTCCGAAAGAGATCTTATCGTATTGAAATCTCATGCAACTATCCAGGGCATATTTGGGTGTCATGCTCTAAGATCCTCAAGGGAGATAAGAAGTTGGAGTTTATTTGCTTGCTTCTGAGGTCCATAAACATTTGTGATAATATATATTACCTTATCACCTACATGTTGACATATCATAGAAAGATAGTTCCTAGATGCTTCAGCATCCAGTATGGCAAATTTTTGTGGATCCCACAGTGTGAGAATCCCCCCTACCGAGTTGTCTGCTTTCACCTCTAAATATCATACTTGATTAGCCACTTATTGTGAATTTCTCTAATCTTGTCCATCGAGCATTTTGTCTCTTGAATAAAAACCATATCTGGTTTTTCTTCTTTAATTCTATTGCTGAGAGTTCTTTGTTTCCTTCTATTACCTATGCCTCTAATATTCCAGGTTGTGAGCTTCATTATGAAAGGTTAGTAAAAGAATAATTGGTAAGATCTTTCATCTTACCTGATTTAATCAATAATTTTCCACATTCGTTCAGCAGCTCATTCTGTCTTTTTCTTCCTCTTTTCCTGCCTAAGTTCTTTGAAGATTGTGCCTGTACATTCTCCATCATTTTGACCCCACTATGCTCCTGGATTTCATGATTTCTTTTGATTCCAGCTCCCTTTGATTGTGATCTCCATAGAAAGAGTTGTTGTACTCTGTCATAATCCTCTTTTGGCAAGGAGTCCAATCCTGTGGTCGTCCCTTGTTCTAGAAATTTTTCTATATCTAGATTTTCCTTGTCTAGAATCTCCTGTAGTTCATGATCCTCCGTACCCGCTTCACTTGGAGTCATCTCTAGATCCATACATATCTCCATGCAACTTGGTAGATTGTACTTTTGTTGGTTGTTTACTGTGATACCTTCCATGTCATCTTCATTTTCCTTCTCATTTATTATTTTCGCCTTATCCTGGATTGTTTCCTTGATCCCCTCTTCTCCCTCTAGGATCTTAAACCGATTATGCATTGAATGTCTGTTCTCATTCATCTTCTTTTGTGGACGTTTACCACCCATGCCTTTGCCCCCAACCTTGGTGAAACCCTCATGATTTTTATCCACCGTAGTTTTCATATTTCTTCCCATATTATTTGTTGGGCAATCTCTGAATAAATGCTCGTGTTCATGGCATTTGCAGCACCTGAATGGGATGTGCTCATAGTCCACAGTTTGCACCCATTCCTCATCATATACTTCTAAAACTTTTGCTTCCGGAAGGGCTCCCGATAATTCTATCTCCACATATATTCGGGCAAAGGATGTATATTTTCCTTTCAGAGTCGCCTCTGAGATCTTTAGAAAGTGTCCCAACTTGTTGCCTATTGTTTTCAGAGATTCTGGTAGCCAATAATCTAGAGGAAAGGAGTATAGTCTAATCCATACCGATACCGATGTGAACGTTTCACATTCTGGGACAAAGTTCATCATCCATGGTCGCAAGTAGAGTCCTGCAGCAGCGTAGAAATATGGCCTTCTTTTGAATACTCTGTCTTTATCCTCCAAGCTTGCGAACACCACTGTGAAAAAGCCCTTAGATCCCAGATGAAGGTGTGTTTCTCCCTTTGGCTTCCAATGACTCCTTGTCCAAATGTGTAGCGCCCTCTCCGTCGGTCATAACCCCATGAATTTGCATATGATCGCATGTTCTGTCATATGATCTCTATGTGCTTGAAGCGCCGGATCACTCAAAATGACTCGAGGAATGGTGCTCGACTTGGGTTTATAGACCCCATTACTTCTTATGGAAGTAGGTTTTCCACTGCTACCTCCATTCTCTTCCTCCTTGTTTGTGTCTAGTTGATCTCCTTCTTGTTCCTGAAGTCTGTTTCTTCCCAAAGTTCCCTTGCTTCTTGCCTCTGAAACCTATTCCAGAGGTTTTTTAAAATGCTACTTTCCTTTATCCTTGCTTCGATCTGCAACAACCTCACTGTAGGAGGGAGCCACACTCCCCTGCGTGGTCTGCCATGGTACCCAAACTCAAAACCCTAGCATCAACTCCAACCCTAGCTCCTCACGTAGATAATCCCAACAAACAAACTTATTCAAACTTCATTAAAATCAATACTTATTCCTATTTTATTTTAATTCAAAACTGAATTAGAATTATAATTATAATTGAAATGAAATTCATTAAAACTATAACTTATTGATATTTTATTTTAATTGCTTTATTATTTAGTGCGGTGGGGATTTTTTTTTCATACTTATAATTAATATAGAATATCACAATCTTAAGTTATTGGTATTTTGTTTTAATTGTTTTGTTCTAGGGAAATGTTGAGTAATTTAT
>APFE030651651.1:119867-133497 GCA_000404065.3 Pinus taeda
CCAATTTAATATTATAATTTACTAATATTACTTATTAAATTTAAATAATAAATTTAATATCTTTAAATATAATGGAGTGGAGTTCACTTTGTTTTATTTATGTGCATTATTGCTTTTTTAAAGAATTTTGGGTAATTAGGGAGATTCAGAGTTTTTCTTACTTAAGTTTTAGGATGTTTTTTAATTGATTTGGAAATATAATTCCTACTTGTTTTTGTTGTGATTCTTCCAGTTGTTTAGATCTAGTTGTTTCCTAGATTGGTGTGTGGTTGAAATATTCTCTCAACCAACTGATTGTGTGTCCAAGACAATTTCTCTATTTTAAGACAACACTTCATATATATATGTAATATTATTTGATCAATGTAATAGTGTGTGCATTATCAAATTCTTTGTTGGTATTAGATCTCGTTTGGGCCTCAGGCCTTGGCCCTTCTCGGGCCAAGGGAAATACGATAGTATATTTGTATTGTTTTAGTTTTTTGTTTGTCCATCCGATTATTAAAGTCCCTATGAAGTGGATTCACGAGGGCTTCACTAGGGGAACAATACCATACCACATGGGTTCATATTGGGGGATATTTATTAAGGAAAAAATTACATAATATATTGGGGGATATATAGGGGGTAAAAGTTTTTATTTTGGCAGGTATACAAAATGGAGCCCAAAGTTAATGAAAAATATAAAGGGGTATAAAAAATGTTAATGAAAAAAATTGATACTTATAATATCTGGTGAAAGTAGGGGTTTTTAAATTAGGAAGGTGTACTGGGTTCGTATTGGTAAGGGGTTAAATAATGTGATTTTTAGAGGCATTTTCCAATATGTAATCAAATTAAGGGTATTTTTTAATATGCCACAAACGCATGTGATATGTCATAGGTTCATTGAGTGAAGCCCCCGTGAGTTGATTAAAGAGGAATCAAGTTGAGTTGTGTCACGGGGCTGCGTGCAAATAGTCTATTGATGATGTTGCTTTTGGGAGAGGTCGTCCAACGCATTTGAAACTGTGTGAGTGTGACTGCTAGCTGCAACCAAGATCTGAAATTCTAGTGCTAAAAAATGTTATCGGTTTGACCAACGGTGGTGAGTGCTGATTGTGGTGAGCACTACATAGAGGCTGCGTGTAGAGCTAAATGTACCTTGAGTCGAGTGATTGAAGAGTTGGAGCTTATTTCATTGGAAGTATCATCCATCCTGCAACATATAGAGTGAAGGAGCGTTGTTCAATTTGAGACTTTCCAACCAACATTGAAAGAGACGAATCCTCTTTGTTGCAACTATCGTGTCAACCTCTGTGGGGACGAGTTGACCCGTATATCTTGGCGTGGAGAACTCCCTATGTGGAAGGATATGATAATCCTACAATCGGATATTTGCTTCATCAAGCCCGTCTTCTACATCTCTAACGTAATGAACGAGATGAAAGGTTGTCTCATCACCATGAGTTGAGACAATATGTTCCTATTTTTTTCCTTGAAGAACTTGTAGACATAGACAAGTACAGAGTTGAATTGGCTTGTGGCTCGGAAGGAGAATTAAATATGTGTGTCATAGAAAACCTAGCCTTGTAAGTCTCGCGCAGTTGGAATGTGTGCCTGTATCCCTCAATTGCATTGTTTGCAAAACTGCATTGAGATCTCAAGTGTATTATTGTAGAAATAATTGATAAATTAATATTTGTGTACCAGCTTGAAACTAGAGTTTGTGATGCAGAGTAGGAGGCCAAGTGCTCTTAATGTTGATTGAGCTCGATTGTGAATGTTGATTTGGACATGGAGGTGGATCAAATCTTTAGACGTGGAGGCAAAGAAAGATATCATATGTCAGATCCTGTGTTAAGTAGTTGGAGGTGCCACTATGATGAGTTTGAGAGAAAGTATGTCGCTCTACCCCGATTTTCCATTGTTGAGTTGGACCTAACCTAGGTATGAAAGAACCCAACATGAAAGAACCTGTAACAGCCCTGGTGAAAAGTTTGTGTAATAAAAGTTAATAAAGGCAAAATAAGACCATAGTTAAGGGACACATATTCCAAGCTGAATGTTGGGCAAATATATCCTATTGGGCATCACTAGGTGTGTGTTCTTGGCTAAGGAAAATTGGAAAAAGCTAAGGCAAAGGCATTAAAAGGAAAAGATACATTTTTTGACACATTTACTTATGAAAATAAAGGAAATTAGGAGAAACGCAAGGTTAAAGATCACATGTTGCATGTGACGAGGAAATTGAAGGAAAATAATGGAAAATGAAGAAATTAGAGGCCTGATGCATAAAAAGGCTTCCGAGGACCAGTTCATGGCTTTTGTTAGTTCAAGTTTGGAGCTCTCTCATTATTCTCTCTCTCTCTCTCACTCTCTTGGTCACTTAGAGTTTTCTTGGAGCACTCTAGTTTGGAGAAAGGAAAGGAAAGTAAGCAAAGGAAAGGAAAAGCAAGCAAGGATCAAGGAAAGCAAAGAAGGATCAAGCAGCTTCAGCATGAATACTTGCAAGTAACATTTTGCATGTGTGATTTCCTAGTTGGTTTGGACATGCATGGATTCGTATGTTGTCGTATGTTTCTCTTGTTGTTGGTGGCATGATCTTGTTGGGTTATGACAATGGTTTTAAGCCTAGCCTAGCCTTTTTCTAGATGCCATGGTATGTTGGGATGTTTATTTCATTTTTGGAACTTTGGAATTGTCGGATGGATTTCAGAATCTGGGGCGAAGGTTGTCTCAGGGCTCATTCCCAAAGGCCTAGGAATCCCTTGACCGGTTTTGGCAGGATACAAGGTAAAGCCTAAGGGAGTAGTCTCAGTTTAGGGCCTAGTGATCCGGGTTTGGATTACGGTAAATCCTGAGAGACAAGGAGATGAAAAATTCTTCAAGGATAGTGATGGATTCCGGATGGCATTCCAAGTTCTATTCAGTTGTGATCGGAGCACCAGTTTTGGTGTGATCGTTGTTGGATGAGGGTGGAGGTGGTTTAACCTCTTGATTCCCTTGCTTATTCATGGATTCGTTGTTCTATGAGATCCCACATTCATGCTTGGAATATGGCAGGGAGGTGACTAGCTGAAAGAGAGATTTGGTTTAGCCATGTCTATGGTCGGGTGGTACGTGGAAGTCTCGAACCTCGTCAGATTTGCCTTTGATTAATAAAAGCTAAGTTCTATTACTTTTGTACTAATTTTATGTGGATTTAATGGTTGTCATATCTCTGATATTTATATGGTTTTATGCTAGCTATAAGCATGGTTGAATGATTGGTTCATGTCATGGTTATTTCATATATTTACTTGTAATTGTTAAATGGATGGATGCAAGAGCTAATTAATGATGTCGTAGTTCAATGGAGAAGGAGGGGATCCTTCTAGTTATGTTTCATAAGTTGTTTCAATCATTTATGCTATGTCTTGTATCCTAGACCTGTAGGTTGCATTGATGCCAAGTTTTTAATAGAATGTCAATCCCAGTTAAGGATGCTCAAGCCTAGTCCTAAGGGTGAGTTTTGATTTATCAGCATGGTTATCATGTTTTTAATGATTTATGAAAGTTACAACAAGTCCTGGGCTGAGGCTAGGATTCTGGGCTAGAAAAGTGGCTCAAATCCCAGAATTGTTGGCACATAAATGGAAATTTTGGACCACATTCGCTGGAAGGCAGGCCTGTGAGAGAGACTTTAGGTTGTTGGTCGCTCCCTTTCCCTAAGAGTTGCAGAATAGCAGTGTGACCCTGGGACTGACTGTTTGAGTGGCTGAATTGTCTCCTGAGGGGTCTATTGATGATGTTGGATGACTCTATGTGATGTTCCGTCGATTCCACTTCCTTAAGGTGACATAGGAGGTCGAATCTGATTGTAGTAGCATCTCTCCTCATGTTTACCCCGGTTGGCATGGTTACTTTGGGTATACCTGGGAGAGGGTGTTACAAATTCATATCAGAGCATGGTTGCGCTCTATTTCGGTTATATGGTGCTACATATATGGATGAATGTGTTAGTCATGCATTTATGTCACTTGGGTGTGTGGCTCTTACACTTGTGTTCCATGTGCTTGTTGCAATGCATCATATTGATCATGGTAGAAGTAAGGTTATCATGAGTAACTTGATGTCGATTTTATGGAATGCATCCTCATGAGTGTATGATTGGATACAATTACATGAAACTTGATTACATATTTTTACATTGGGTTGTATTCTTGGTTATTTGATTACATGCATCAATCTTGTAGGATGATTACAAGAATTGATCGCTTATGCTCGACTACATGCGGTTATGCATATGTGTAGTTGATTAAGAATTGCTTATGCAGGTGGATAATTGCATGAAGCAATGTGTCTACTGGAGTATTGGTTGTTGTCATGCATGAGGTCATAACATGCATTGTTGATATGGCCTTACATTGATGATTGGATCTAGTTAGTATGATGGTTATGCATTGATGCACTTATTAATATATGTATATATGTTATTATGGTTATGTTCTACACACATCACGCTAGTTTGATGATCTTGCAGACAAGGTATCATCCCCGAGTATGCTAAGGTACATTGATTTATGGTGATTTGGTTTAGATGACATAGTATACCTTGTGGGAAAGAGATCAGATGGCCAACAAGGTGGTAGACTACATAGAATCTCCCTATGAATCAAATGGGAAGCATGGTGTGGGGCACTCTTCTGACTTGGAAGACACCTTGAGAAGCCTGAAGGAAGAAATAAGAAGTTGTAAAGCAGACAATGACAAAATCATGTAGGCACAAGAGAAACAAGCAGGGGTGAATGCGATATTATTTCAGAGTTTGTCAGATTTGCAGCGACATGGACCTATTCGAATCATCCATGGACATGAGGACATAACTTAATGGGGCATATGGCAGTAGGTCTCATAGTAGGCACAGGTCAGATAGATCTGACACTATCAGATATGGTAGGTTGTTGGACACTCCATATAGGAAAGGTATTGGACACAGGTATTACTCTAGTTTTGGTTCTGATAGACATCATGATCGTCATCATTATCATCCGTACAAGAGGAATGATAGAGGATACTTTCCAGATGAGTTCAAGATGGCAAAGCCACCTACCTTTGATGGAGAGATGAAGAAATCATAGGATGCTGAGGTTTGGTTGCTTTCCATGCGAAAATTCTTTAGATTGCATGATTACTCAAAAAACATGAAAGCACAGAAATCCATTTTCAATCTCAAAAGTAAAGCAGATATTTGGTGGGAAGATGTGAAGAATATCAAGGAAATACATGAGCATGAATTGACTTGGAATTCTTTCGAAAATATCTTCAAGAAGAAGTACTTGTATGACAGGTATTATGCTGATAGAGCTAAGGATTTTTATGAGTCGTGGATGGGTTCTATGACAGATGAGGAGTATACTAGCATATTTCTGGAGTTGTTGAAATATGTGCCTTACCTCAGAGAGGAGAAGGCCAAGGTTTAGAGATTCATCAGTGGATTTCCAGTTGCATACAGAGACCAAATTGAGTTCGATGAGCCTAGATCATTGGAGGAAGCCATCCAAAAGTTGAAGCATTATTATGAGTAGTCGAAGTGCAAAGCTAAGCCTAAACATGACTTGAAAAGAAATGACAAAGCTAAAGGAAAATGGCCACCAAAGAGAGGAAGACCTAAGGATGCAAGTGAGAAAGATAATGCAGTTTCATACAAGAGATTCAATGTAACTGAGAAGGGACATGGAGAGCAGCAGGCTAAAGGAAGTGGTAGGGAACCATTGCAGTTTTGGATATGTGGTAAGGATCATCATAAGAGGGATTTTTCGTAGTATCAGAGTGGTGGTAGACCCTAGATCTACAGTTCTCGGGAGGCACATACAGTTGGTGATGTTGGTCATAACATTCCTTGGATTATGCAGCTATGTACAACAAGCAGGCAGATCATTAGTCATTGAGAATTGAGATGGATCGTAAGCTTTGTGATCAAGTTGTTTCCATTTTGATTGATACTAGATATAACTATAGTTATATTAGTCTTGACCTAGTAGATAAGTGTGGTTTTAAGAAATAAATGCACACAAAATCTTGGTTGGTACAGTTGGCTACAAGGACGAAGAATCAAGTTCACCATTGAGTAAGAGCTTGTGCATTTGAGTTAAATGGTATTCCTACAACAACGTATTTGAATGTATTACCATTGGGATCGTATAGTATGCTTTTGGGTATGGATTGGATATACCTTCACAGAACCAAAGTGGATTGCTTCAACAAGGCCATTGAGTGTGTGGATGATGGTGGGGAAAAGAGGACCTTGTAGGGAAAGAAGAAGCCTACATCAATAAGGATGGTTACTGCTATGCAAGCTAAGCATAGTTGTAGAAAAGGTTGTGTGATGTTTGCAGTACACATTTCCAGTGAAAAGGGTAAGGAGGTTGAGGATGTTGATGTGTTGAGTAGGTACCCAGTATTGCAATGGTTTCAGAATGTATTTCAAGTGGACATTTCAGAGTTTCCACCTCACAGGGAGGTAGACTTTTCTGTTGAGTTAGTGCTAGGGACAGCTCCAACATCAAAAGAACATTATAGGATGAGCACACCTGAGTTGGTAGAGTTGAAGTTGCAGTGAAAGGAAATGCTAGACAAAGGATACATCAAACCTAGTGTATCACCTTGGGGCACACCATTGTTGTTCGTAAAGAAGAAGGATGGTACTCTTAGATTGTGCATTGAGTACATGCAACTGAATAAAGTGACTATCAAGAAAAGGTACCCTTTGCCAAGGATTGATGATTTGTTTGATCAACTAAAGGGAGTAGCAGTGTTCTCTAAGATCGACTTGAGATCAAGATACCATCAGGTACACATCAAGGAAGAGGATATCTTCAAGATCGCATTCAGGACCAGGTATGGGAATTATGAGTTTGTTGTTGCTCCATTCGGTTTGACTAATTCTCCATCTACATTCATGTGTTTGATGAATAGCGTGTTGCGTCCTTATTTGGACAAGTTATTGTATTCATTGATGACATACTAGTATATTATAAGAATGAGGAAGAACATGTCGAACATTTAGCAGTAGTGTTGAGATTGTTAAGAGAGCATCAGTTGTATTTGAAACGTAGCAAGTGCATCTTCTTTCAAACTAGGGTACACTACTTAGGACATGTTGTCTCCAAGGAAGGCAAGCAGTAGATATAGAGAAGATAAGGGCCATCATGGAGTGGGCAGCTCCTAAGAATGTAGATGAGGTGAGATCATTTATGGTATTGGCAGGTTACTATAGGAGGTTCATCAAGAAATTCTCATGCATTTCATATCCTATCACATCATTGTAGGGGAAAGGTAAGAATTTTGATTGGACAGCGTATTGTGAAGATAGTTTTGAGCAACTTAAGTAGTTGTTGACACATGCACCAGTGCTAAAGATTGCAGATCCAGACCAGGAGTTTGTTATGTGTACAAATGCTTACAAAAGGGGACTTGGTGGAGTTATCATGCAAGAAGGACATGTAGTGTGTTATGAGTCACGAAAACTGAATGAGCATGAGCAGAACCATCCGACGCATGATCTTGAGCTAGCAATGATTACACATGCATTGAAGATGTTTAGACATTATCTTTTGGGAAGGAGGTTCACATTGATGAGCGATCATAATGGGCTAAGGTATTTGTTTGACTAGCCAAATCTCAATTCCAGGTAAGCTAGATGGTTCGCCACCCTTAGTGAGTTTGACTTCGTGATAAGATACATCAAAGGGAATGAGAACCAGGTTGTAGATGCTCTTAGAAGGAAGGTATAGGTAAATCATATAGCAGCTATAAGATCTGATGGGATAGAGTTATAAGATAGGATTTTGCAGGTAGGTAAGCAGGATGAAAAATACATGTAGATCATGCACAGGTTACAACAGAGAACATGTATAGGTACAGGTGCAGGGGATCAGGAAGCAAGCTATTGTCTCATGACATATGGCCTAGTGAGGTTTAGAGACATGATCTATGTGTTGAGTTGCAGTGAGATCAAGAAGCTTATCTTGAGGGAGTTTCATGTGAAACCGTATTCAAGTCATCCAGGATATCAGAAGACATTGATGATGGTAAAGAAGTTCTATTATTGGATGAATCTGAAGAAAGAAGTGACTAAGTTCGTGCCTAGATGCTTAGATTGTCAGTAGGTAAAGGCGAAATGAAAGCATCCAAGTGGTCTACTAGAGCCTATAGTGATTTCAGAATGGAAATGGGAGGTCATTTCCATGGATTTCATCATAGGTCTTCCAAGGACAGTGAAGCAACATGATTTTATATGGTTGTGGTCAACAGGTTGAGCAAGGTAGCTCACTTCATTCTGATAAAGACTACATATTCAGGTGTTCATCAAAGATATAGTGATACTACATGGTGTTACAAGGAAGATTGTGTCAAACAGGGATGTGAAGTTCACTTCCAAGTTTTGGAAAGAGCTATTTGTAGGCTTGGGTACAAAGTTGGCCTTCAACACAACTTATCATCCGCAGACAAATGGTTAGACAAAGATTGTCAACAAGATCTTAGAAGATATGTTGAGGATGTATGTGATGCACCAACAGAGGAAATGGGAAGAGTATCTACCATTAGTTGAGTTCACATACAACAATGGTTATCAGGAGTGATTAAGGATTAGTCCTTTTGAGGCATTGTATGGGAAGAGTTGTAACACTCCCATCAACATAAGTGATCCAATGAACAAGGTACTTATTTGACTGGACATGTTGGCAGACATGTAGCAGGAAATCCAGGTTATAAAGAAGAATCTAAAGGCAGCATGGGATATACAAAAGATTTATGCATATCAGCAAAGGGTGTTCAAAGAGTTTCACGTTGGGGAGCATGTGTATTTTCACATCAAACCCAAGAAAAACTCTTTGAGGATTGGTTCATGTGCCAAGCTAGCACCACGGTGTTGCGGGCCTTTCGAGATCCTTAAGAGGATTGGACCAGTGGCATATCAACTTGCACTGCCACCAATAGTGAAAGTCCGTGATGTTTCCCATATTTCATTGCTTAAGAAGTATATAAAGGATGTTGATCATGTTATTGATTGGTATGTATTGCGGGTGGAGCAAGAAGGAGAGTTCCAGCCAGAGCCTCACTGCATATTGTAGTGGAAACATCTCATGCTCAGGAACAGAGCCATAGAGAAAGTTAAAGTGCAGTGGAAGCACTTTGGTCGTGAAGAAGCTACATGGGAGATGGTGGATCAGGTGCGGGCCCCATATCCTTCATTGTTTACCTTTTGAGGCAAAGTAGTTTTGGTTTGATGTTGGTTTATGTTTGGCATATGTTGTGTTGATGTTTTAATATTCGTATATGTATATGGATGTAAATACTGCCATGAGATAAGTTATAAAGCTCCAATAAGTGGCATGGGTGCCATGTTATTATGGTTTGTATATTGGCATGTTGTCATGATGTTTTGCTTTTGAGTAGGTTATTCATTGTACATACTACAGTGAGATAAGTTATAAAGCTCCAGAGGTATTATGTTGTCTTTTAAGAGGTTTTATTTAGGTCTTGGTGTGGTTTAACACCGAAGACGATGTTCCCCAAGGGGGAGGGTTCTGTAACAACCTTGGTGAAAAGTTCATGTAATAAAAGTTAATAAAGGAAAAATAAAACCACGTTTAAGGGACACGTATTATAAGCTGAATGTTGGGCAAAGCTATCCTAGTGGGCATCACTGGATGTGTGTTCTTGGCTAAGGAAAATTGGAAAAGGCTAAGGCATTAAAAGGAAAAAAGGCATTTTTTGGCACATTTATTTATGAAAATAAAGGAAATTAGGAGAAAAGGAAGGTAAAAGGTCACAAGTTGCATGTGAGGAGGAAATTGAAGGAAAATAATGGAAAATGAAGAAATTAGAGGCCTTATGCATAAAAAGGCTTCTGAAGATTAGTTCATGGCTTTTGTCAGTTCAAGTTTGGAACTCTCTCATTATTCTCTCTCTCTCTCACTCTCTTGGTCACTTAGAGTTTTCGTGGAGTACTCTAGTTTGGAGCAAGGAAAGGAAAGCAAGGAGAGGAAATGAAAAGAAAGCAAGGATCAAGGAAAGGAAAGCAGAATGAAGTAGCTTCAACAGGAATACTTGCAGGTAACCTTTTCCATGTGTGATTTCCTAGTTGGTTTGGACATGCATGTCTTTGCATGTTGGCGTATGGTTCTCTTATTGTCGATGGCATGGTCTTGTCGGGTTATGCTAGTGGTTTTAAGCCTAGCCTAGCCTTTTTCTGGATGCCATGGTATGTCGGGATGTTTATTTCAGTTTTGGAACTTTGGAATTGGCGAAAGGATTTCAGAATTTGGGGCGGAGGTGGTCTCAAGGTTTATTCCCAAAGGCCTAGGAATCCTTGGCCAGTTTTGGTGGGATACATGGTAAAGCCTGCGGGAACAATCTCGGTTTAAGGCCTAGTGATCTAGGTTTGGATTGCGGTAAAGCCTGAGAGACAAGGAGACAAAAAATTACTCAAGGATAGTGATGGATTCCGGATGGCATTCCAAGTTCTATTCGGTTGTGATCGGAGCACCAGTTTTGGTGAGATCACGGTTGGATGAGGGTGGAGGTGGTTTAACCTCTCGATCCCCTTGATTATTCTTGGATTGGTTATTTTATGAGATCCCACATTCATGCTTGGAATATGGCATGGGGGTGACTGGCTGAAAGAGATATTTGGTTCAGCCATGTCTATGGTCAGGTGGTACGTGGAAGTCCCGAACCTAGTCAGATTTTCCCATGATTAATAAAAGCTAAGTTATATTACTTTTACAATGATTTTATGTGGATTTAATGCCCGTCATATCTTTGATATTTATATGGTTTTATGTTGGTTATAAGCATGGTTGAATAACTGGTTCATGTCATGGTTATTTCATATATTTACTTGTAACTGTTAAATGGATAGATGCAAGACCTAATTGATGATGTAGTAGTTTAATGGAGAAGGAGGTGATCCTTCTGGTTATGTTTGATAAGTTGCTTCAGTCACTCATGCTCTGTCTTATATCCTAGACCTGTAGGTTACATTGATGCCAAGTGTTTGACAGAATGTCAGTCTCGGTTGGGGATGCTCATGCCTAGTCCTAAGGGTGATTTTTGATTGATCAGCATGGTTATCATGGTTTTAATGATTTTTGAAAGTTACAATAAGTTCTAGGTAGAGCTTAGGATTCTAGGATAGAAAAGTGGTTCAAATCCTGGAGTCGCTCGCACAGAACTGGAAATTCTGGACCACAGTCGCTGACAGGTAGGTCTATGAGAGCGACTTTAGGTTTTTGGTCACTCACTTTCCCATCTCATGAGAGCGACTGAGGCCTGAGAGTTGCAGAATAGTACTGGGACCCAAGGACATGTTGTTTGAGTGGCTGACTTGTCTCCTGAGGGGTCTATTGATGATGTTGGATGATTATATGTGATGTTCCGTTGATTCCACTTCCTTAAGGTGACATAGGAGGTCGAATCTGATTGTAGTAGCATCTCTCCTCATGTTTACCCCAGTTGGCATGGTTACTTTGGTCTAATACCGCTCCGTTTCTATCATGCCGGACCAAAGCTAGACTAAGTTATAACAAAAAATCTAGGTCTAAAGGGTAAAAATGGGAATAAATACTTTATTACCAAATAAAGAAAGATAGTTTAAATGCTTGTGAAACGAGACACCTAGAGATGAGATTCTTGCAAAATGAAATCCCATTGGTGAATGGGAATGGATAATTCTTTCGTGATAAGAATTCTAGAACAAATTCTAGATAAGTTTAATGGATGGAAGATAAATATCCATTAAGTTGTTTAGCTGGAGAAAGATGCTAAGTTTAGGAAAAACATAAAATCCTCGTGGGAGAGAAAGGCGAGCTTTTATGGGAAAGGCCTAGGAAAGTGGATAAAAAGATCCACAAAAGCGGGTTGCCGCTAAAGGAAACCATATCATGAAAGAGGCCGCTAAAGGAAACCATATCATGAAAGAGGAAATTAAATACCCATTGAATAGATCAACGAGGAGCGGTTGATCAATGGGCAAGAACTCTCGGCTTAGGGGTGAACTAGAGAAAGTCATTGCTAGGTTGGGTGGCAGTGCTCGATTTTCCAAGTGACTTTCTTCTAGCTAATATGGTTTGATTCAATTGCATATGATGTTTTGGATGTTTTTGGATCCTTACACTTTATGTTGTTGAGTATTTTAGCATATGAATATAATTTCATGTGATGATTGCCTATAAGATGATTCAATACTTATGTATGTGATAACTGCTAAACATAAATTTATTTGAAGTTAATATGAGTGATTGGAGCATAGAATGTGGTTGTTAGTATTGTATCAAGGATGTATGTGACAAGTGGTATGGAAGCCCTAGGTTCAAATATTGAGGCCTATGGGCCAACCCACATATGTAGGATATGAATGAGTTGTAGGTTCTAAACTAGGCCTAAGGGAAAACCACAACGAAAGAATAAGAAACAAATAAGAGATTTCACTGAAAGCTTTGGTCATAAATTTGTTACAAGAAAAATATTCCAACACGTTCTAGAGTAGTGCCATAAGGCATTAGAATCCATAAAGGTTGAAAATAAATCTTAAAATGATTTATTGGAGGAGGACTTTGAAGCTGAAGGCAATTTTGAATTGAGGTTGTTTGATTCATGGATTTTGAAATAGATAAGTTCAAATATTTTAATGTGAAGAGTGAAATCTCGTATATTTCTTGATAATAATGTAATTCTTCGTGCTTCAATTGCACTAGGGATCACTTAAAGACAGAAGTAGTCAAAAACTCTGATTTGGACCAGAAATTCCACGACTTAATTCAAAAGGAAAAATATTCCCTTAGCTAGTTATTAGGGAAGCAATTAACACCAATATGTTGTAGAATAAGCACACAAGTCACCCAATCATCAAAGTATTAATTCAGATATGAAACCCAATCAATGATTATAAATTCATAATAAGAGTTTTTTTGTGTTGAGTGGCTTGAAGCAATGGTTATAAGTGCATTGCTGCACACCCATATGATTAAACCCTGAATGAGAATAATGGTGTTTCATGATGAATTATGACAATAGATCGAGGTTGGTTGTGCAGATCCTTCTTTTGTATTCATTATGACTACAATAGCTTTGGGTTGGCTGACCATGTAACTTGCTTTCAAACCAAGCATAAACAAAAGCAATGACTCCTTTAAGAAGTCTCTTAACCCTAACCATGATCTCGATGATGAGCTCGAGAAAAGCAACTCTAAACCTATGAAGGCGTAAGTGGTTCTACCCCTCCCCCCACACACACATATATAATGGAATAGTGATGTTGTGGACTAGTCAATGTTGAAGATAGAAGGGTAGAATTAGTTTTATAAGTTATTATTTATTAATTTACATACCTATAGTGAATTATTTTCAAGAAAACTCAATTAAACAGAGATTTAATTGCAGTTAAAATACAAAATAAATATTAAAGGTCCATACTAATTTGTTTTTTTCCATGTATATGTTACAACGTAATAAATTTCATATGTTGCTAAATGCAATGAGGGTGTCTCTCATACTCCACACAACTACTGGATTTGAAAATGGGCTAGGCAACCAAAATAATAATTTTTCTTTCGGTTGATAATAAAGTAGCTAAAAAAGTTTTAGATATTTCTTCGAAAAA